>LOEQ01005771.1:48183-63734 GCA_001685075.1 Bramus lutescens | reverse complement strand
CACACAGTTACAACTCGTCCACTAGTGTTACACGGTCTCCTCACACTGTTACAAGTCATCCAGCCTCCATCAGAAGGATCCTTTCACTGTATGAAACACGAGAGTACTACTAAGTACCCCAGAGGTAACACAGGCACCACAGAAGCTGTACTGCTTGTAGAAGAAACTGCTGCCCGGTTGTTTCAAAGGCAGCAGTAGGTAGCATGGGTGCTGAGACTCACACAGGACAGGCAGAATGCCGGCTGCAGTCTGAGCACGGGACTGGGAATGAAGTCAGCAGAGGGGTTATTTATTCCTTTGATGTGCTGGATCTTTGCCTTTCTGATTCTCAGGTCACAATATGCTAATTACGCTAGCTCTACTTCCAGCTTAGTCACGTGGAGTTAAATGTAAATGTCTGATTTAGCAAAGTAGCAAAAACAATTAGTAAAATATCTACACAAGCAAATAATAACCTAGTTACCTCTGAGCTGAATGACTTGAAAAAAATAATGTATACCTAAAATTCCTGCAACATGATGTAGAAAATGGTGAGTTCTTGCTTTTACCCAATGTCTATGATGAATATCGCCTGTTAGGTAATGCAGTGCACTCAGAGTCAGGTTCTTAGTACTGAACTTGGGCAGTTCCCACAGAATCAAGTACAGACATATTAACCTTCATGAAAACACAGGGAAGTTAAAGTACTATTTGCTGAAATCCTGCCATGAGTATAGTTCTGGCCTTGACTTTTTTTTTTAATATTTAGATTCTCAACTTATGTTGAATATTTGATACTATCTAGATTTTTCTATTTTATTTTAAATATGGAATACTTTGAAGTTCTGAAATGATAAAAAATTTCCCTGCATTATATGATATAACTGGAAATTTTCACATTCTGAAAATGACCCTTTCCAGCCCACATTTTCTCCCCCATTAGAGCAGGAATTGCAACAGTGTGGGGAGGCCTCATCAAGTAGACCTGGTCTAGCTTGGGGGTAAGGAAACAGTTTATAGAACAGTGTGCCTATTGACATTCATACACCAAGACAAGAAGGAACAGCTAAGCAAAGACAACAGCAGCCCTGAGCTCATACAAACCCCTCAGAATAGAAAACTTGTCAGAAAGAAAGCTAAGGCCATTCATAGAAAAATCCCTAACCACACCTTCACTTTGTAAATCCAAACTCTGTAAATAATGGAGCAGAGTGAAGTCAAAGTTTCCATAATTCTCATGTTCCTACTTATATCTCTTTACACTGACAGAAATCTTCATTACAGGCAAGAGGCCCCAATTATAAATAAAAGCCACTTCAAATGCTTATGCACAAGGCCTGTAATCAGCAGTCACAAACCTTTGGGAACCATGAGAGATTTACCTGATAAAAAATAAAGAACCTGAAGAGAGATATGGAAAATATAACAGAAAATTATTTTAAAATATTATGTCTTTTCCTTTAATTTAACTTAACCTTAAAATAAGTAAAATTAGAATTTCTCACTTTTTGGCTGGGGCTGTTTTCTGTAGATTCCACATTTTCAGTGTATGGTCTTCTGACGCTGTTATTAAAACAGGCTCGATGGGGTGGAAAGCAAGGGCTCGGATGCCATCAAAGTGACTTCTTAATGTAAACTTAGGGTTCCACGTCTTCCTCAAGGCATCTTTATTATTTGCTATCTATTAAAGAAACAAAAAATCAGATTGGGATAGCTGATTCTCAAAACAATACATCTTTTTTAAAGACTTATTATGTATAGTGTTCTGCCTGCATGTATCCCTACATGGCCAGAAGAGGGCACCAGATCTCACTACAGATTGTAGTGAGCCACCATGTAGTTAGTTGTTGGGAACACATAACATTGATTTTTCTTGAGGGGAAAAAGTGAGTTTGCATTAGTAGGAAGTCAAAGTCCCATTAGCTACTGAGTAAAGTCTTCGTGGTTTAGGCAGACAGGACAAAAATATGTAATGGGAACTTCCGCTTCTAGTTATTATAGACTAGGTAATTTGGACAACCTCTGTTGGAAGGATAAACAGAAAAGAGGTAAGCATACACATGTGAAGACATTAGGGCTACCGAGCGGAGCCCGCACTGCAGAATGAACGGAAGAGGCAGGACAAATGCTGTTGGTAAGACATAACTTATCACAGGCGCCTAAACAAACACAGCTCACACTTTGCAATGGCAAAGAGAATTCCAATGCATATGCTACACTGACCCCCAGATCTAGGCAAAGCCTCTAATTTTAATCTCCAGGTTATTTAGAAAATGCCAGCTAATTTTTTATAACTATCTTTGCAAAAATCTGAAATTAAAACTAAACCAAGATCCATACTTGTGAAAAAGTTTTTAACCTCTGACATCTTTTTCTATGAATTTAGCTATTAATTTTCAAACACAGTAACAGCATAAAAAAGAAAACTGCTACTTACATCATAAGCTAGTGAGTCTGCTTCATTGGCCACTGTAAGGCCTGCCAATTCTCCAAGCCCCAGTTCACTTTCAAGGGCTTCATCTGCTCCCATGATAAATGACTTCCCAGAAGAAGGCGGAAATGTCAGTGCTTCCACTGAGGGGACAAAGCCAAGTTACACATCTAAACAATTCACAGCTATTCTTGCTTGCTTGTATTACCTTTCTGATAAGAGAGCATGTACATCTTAGTTTGTTCTACTTTTGTTTTCAGAGCCTAGGCTGGCCCAGAACTAAGGCAATTCTCTTGTCCTGGCCTCCCTAGTGCTGGAATTACAGGCCTGAGGGCTATGTACCTAACAGTAATCTTACATTACTGTTAGGCAATTCTCTAAACAGTGAAATTACATGAGCAGAAAAATCTTAAAGACTTTTTTCATATATTATCCTGCTAACAGCATCATCTAATTAGAAAAGTAAAACAAACAAATTTGATAATTTATTGTCTTTTCCTTGATCATTATATAGAAAATGGCATAACTATAGTAAATTTTCTATTTGATATTTCATGCTAATTACTCAAATAATGCCTATCAATGACAAAGTATATTAAGAAGTAGTACTTGCTATATGTTGAACACTATTGATCTCATTCAAAACAAAACTGTAATTCTGTAACCTCAAATACTGCAGACATTTCAAAATGAAAACTATACAATGTGCTTATCTGAGAAAAATTAATATACAATGTTAGAAGTTGCAATTACCTCTGAGAGTGAGACAAGTGACCAGCGGTTAAAGAGGGTCACATAGGATGCTACACCTTGGTAATGCTCTCTCTCTTGATTTGGGGGTGATGGCTAATTCTGATGTGTGATGACTTAATGAGCTGCTCCCATTTGTACACATTCCTTCTATCATTTAAAGTTGTTTCAAAGTCCATTTCAGAACTTTAATAGATGCCTACTGTGCTTTGAGACGGAGTTTTACTGTGTAATCAACTTGAACTTCTTACTTTGTAACTTTGAACACAGCATTTCAATCTTTCCAACAAGTATCAATGAAGGGCCAGTAAAAAGCAAAATGCTAAATTAAGACTTTATGAAAGAAAACTATCCCAAAAAGGCTCCAGAGCTTGCCTTTCTTCACTGATGAGAAACATTTAAGATGACTTTAGCAAGTCAAAGGATTTGCTAAAGAGATGATATCTTTTAACAAAGAAGCGAGTTAATTATATCAAGTACAGCAGACTTAAATTTGTTTTTCAGTGCTACAGTTAATCATGTTTATTAATAGGAACTTGTTGAACATATTAAATCATTGTTATTTGCTCTTAAAAACGGAGGTGGTCTGGGTGCGGTGGTGCACACCTTTAATCCCAGCACTCTGGACGCAGAGGCAGGTGAACCTCAAAGCCAGCCTGGTCTACATAATGAGCTCAAATTAGCCAGGGATAAACAGTGACAAAAACCTAGCAGCAGTAACAGAAACTCAAAATTTTTGTCAGAAATAAAAAAAATCATTGCCAGAATAAAACAATACAAATTAAACCATTATCGAGCCACATATACACAGAAGTGGCATTAATAAAAATGGGCTTCAGCTGCATATTATCTATGTGTGTCTAGGTATTCAGCAGGTGTCCTTTGTTATGTTTTTCATCTCTAAGATTTTCATACAAATGACCTTGTCCCTGAAACAGAGGCTCCTGAGATTGATCACAGCATGGGTTAGTGGTAACTAATACTCTAGAAAGTCTAGTCAGTGGTCAGAAGAGAAAGCAACAGGGACATCACGTCTCTAAGTGGGTGGGCATCTCGTTCTCTCTGGCCTCAGAAGTTAAGAAACATGTTACAGTGCTTTGGGTAACTAAACACTGCTGCCCCTAATTAGATTTTAGAAAACTAACTGGAATTCAAATACTACACCAAGTATGGAAGCTTTTCCTGAAAGCTGGGTAAAGATTCTTTAGTGACAGGCAATTAAATATTCAAGCAATACTCTCTCCCACACTCTTCAACCCTAAAGCAGGGGATAGAACCTAGCTATGCTTGATAGGGAAATGCTCTATCACCAAGTGACATTCCTAAGGAAATGCTCTATCACCAAGTCAACCGTGAACTTTTTCATATTTATATGCCATAGAATTGTACTGTGGAAAAGCTAGAAACATCCAAAAAAAACTCAAGAGAAAGGATTTAATTTTAAATCTAAAGTATAGTATACAGCATTAAGGCTGAGCTTGAACGTGATCAATATATGATTTTATACTAAAACAAGCTAGAATTATTCTACATGATGGCTATAACTATCATGTTAAAAATACATGCAAGTGGATAAGGACTTTTAAAAGGAAACAAGGATACATGGGAAGCAGAAAATATGAAAGCGAGAGGTTTTCCTTCCATTTTGTTGTTGCTTTGAGACAGGGTCTCACTATGCAGCCCTTAGTGGCAAAGAACTTGCTCTGTAGATTAGGCTGACCTCAAACTCTCAGGAAACTGGTTTTCTCTGCCTGAGTACTAGGACTAAAGCATGTTGTCACCATGATGTCCGGTGTCCCTTCATTTTTTAAATCAATGACAAATCAAGCTGACTTTTTTCTCCACCTTCATTTCTGTTTATTCAGAATACTTAATAGAGAGGAACTGTAATTTTGAAATTACATCATAATTTTTCATAATATCAAGTTCATTATCTAAAAATGATAAGGCATAGATATTATTGTAAACTATTTTATTAAATTATAACTATAGGTTTTGACATGGATAGTTCCACAAAATCTCATAAATTGTTGTCATTCTGAGACTCCTTCAACCATAGTAAGCCAGATGACAATTTGCCCATCATGTCAAAAGATGTTTTTTATTTATTCACAGTTCGTGAGTTTAAGGAAAGAAGCATCAAATCAAAAAAAAAAAAGATTAAGTAATGAAGAAAATGGGAGTAGGCATGTTTAAGGCTTTTAAAAGTCAATGCAAGAACAGACAATTTTTTAGCTGGTGTAAACTTTGTAACAAAAAAATACAATTGAATTACTATTCTGTGTGAATTGCATTAAAAATATAATTACTTAACAAAATCTTGTACAATGGCCTTAAGTTTAAAATAAATGTATTGGTCACATATTAGGGACAAACTCATGAAAATAACATGAACTTTTGTACCAGCTTTCAAATGCAAAGGTAGTAATAACTATAAACTTAAGCTTGGGCAAATCGCTGTTCAGGTAACTGGTTATCTTTAAGCTCTACCTTAAAACTGCATACCATCATAGGTGTGAGTGGACAGAACTTCAGACTTGCAACATTATGGTGCCTTTCAAAGTGAACATTTAGTACCAATTTTCAGACTCAATTTTCTCAGTGTTGGAACGGGGTAAGTCTGTTACCACTCTGTTGTCAATGGATATTCTACACCAGAAACTAAGATACACCTTCCCCCGAATCACAGACGAAGCTGGAATAAACCCCCACTGACTTAAGAAAGTGGCTGTGTGCAGACGGAGTAAACTCTAAAGCACAGTTCCTGGCTATGGTCCAGGTGCTCACCTTCATCGGCCCTGCTGATCTCCTGCTCGGGAAGCCTGGAGCTGCTGGGTCTGGAAGGGGAGCCAACAGATGGCTGCAATGAGGGAAGTTCATCAACATCTCTCAAATTAGCAAGCATATCTTGTAGTTTTGACCTATTGGGCCCTAGCCAAAAACAGGGGGGGAGGGCAGAGGAGAAAAAACGAGAAAACAGAATCACTCATTTCATAAAAATTGTACAGTAAGCTTTTTCACATCTGCCAAAATTCACCTTTAAAATGTCCTACTAGATTGATCAATTAGGAGCAGTTATTTTAGAAATTTTCAAATTTTAAGAGTTTATTATTTCTGGAAAAGAATTATACTTAACTATATATTTTTTATAAATTAAGTTAATAGAATAACTATATGAGAAAGAATGTCATGTCCAGTATGTATCATTAAAAGTCATACTTATCTACAACAAAACCAGTGACTTTTGGTCTAAATGAAGACAGACAAGCAGAGATCAGGAACCAAATGTGAGCTCAACTGAATAGCACTCCTGTTGTTTAAACTAAGTTACATTCATTGCCTTACATTCTGCAGCTATGGACCCCACAGTGAAGTCTCATGCCCTGTTGGTCACTTACCTGGGCTTTGATTCTTCATTCTCCCACATCCCTGTTTTGACTGTTTTATATAGGATAGAGGCTGAAACAGATCTTCGGTAGTTTTTCCTGTTACAAGTTTAATTAAGAATGGGAAAATCTTACCCATAGTCCGTTATGGTATTTGCTATACCAGCAAAGAATACAACTATTTCTAAGCAATTCTAACGAATTCCTAGAAAAGTTTAAGACAGTATGACTGGAGTACACATTTGACTGGATATACTTACAGTAGACCAATTAACAACAAGTTTATAGTGGGTAGCAGCTCAATTAAAAAGTGTATCTGGTAGCTTATAAATTAATGTTCTGTATAACAATTCACAGCTTTACTTCATTCTTCTCATTATCAGAGCTCTTTACTTGTCCTCATACTACTGTTTTAACAAAATAACAACTGAGAACGGTAAAATGTGGGGGCCTTAGTCTCCATGCCTTATCTTCATGTAAGACATCCTAATTTCTCCCCCATAGAATTACCACTTCTTTACTTGAAAAGCCCATGTGCTATATATTTAAATATGCATCTCAATCCCTAGGTGTAGGGAATCCAATTGCTTCTGTTAAAAGGAATACTATTCCAGTCAAATGGTGCAGTTTTAGATCTGAAGGGCTAAATTCTAACCACAACGTAAGAGTAGAAGAGTTGGCAACCTTTCCAATTAAAAGATCTTTTTATATTGCAAGATACTCATAACATAATGTCCCAAAGAAATATACCAACACTGATTTAATCTGGAAACAATTTCTAATGTATGGTATACAAATTTTCCTCAACATTTTAGTTTAACTGGCTTGGAAATGGTCCTAAAAGTCACAGCAATTCATGTCAATATATTTTTTAAGTTTAAAGTTTTTAGAATATTTGAAAAAAAGGAATGAAGCAGTTTTGTTTTAATGTTAATCTTTCTTGTTCTGATTTTATCTAGTTTGAGGTAACACTAAATGATCTCATCTTTCAGTAATTGTCAAAATTGTCAAAACTGTGTTAACATCAGTAATGGACATAGACTTTTCATTAAATTAAGAATTTAAAAATTCTAAAATTTTCAGTAAGTATCTAACTGTTTTAATGATAATCACCAGATTATAAAACAATGTCTGCCAGGAATGACTGGTCTTGATATGTTTTGCCATAATTAAAAAGTAACAAGGGAATACAGTATTTCCTTCCAGTCTTTTGCCAACTTATAAATCCGTTTCTCACTAAATTTAGATTTTAATCTCATTTTGTACTATTTTCACATCTCAAAGAATGAAATTCCTATTGTGGTGTAGGAGGTCCTTCTGTTTATGCGTTGCTTTTGTTGGTTAATGAATAAAGAAACTGCCTTGGCCTTTTGATAGGGCAGAACTTAGGTAGGTGGGGAAGACAGAACTGAATGCTGGGAGGAGGAAGGGGGAGTCAGAGATGCCATGGATCCTCCGCCTGAGACAATGCTGATTAGAATCTTGCAGGTAAGCCACAGCCATGTGGCGATACACAGATTAACAGAAATGGGTTAAATTAAGATGTAAGAATTAGCCAATAAGAAACTAGAGCTAAAGGGTCAAGCAGTGTTTTAATGAATACAGTTTCTGTGATTATTTTGTGTGTAAGCTAGCCGGGTGCATGGGATAAACAAGCAGGTCTTCTCCTTGCAATACTATTGTCATAAAAGAGAAAAACCATGTTTATCATCTCAATGAGTAGAAGCACAAGAAGGTAGTTGAATCTTATTCTCCCACAAAAATGCTTTGTTTTGTTTTTGAAACGAGGTCTCCTATATCCTGGGGCGGCCTCTAATTCCTTAGTAGCTAAATATGACCTTGAACTCCTGGGCCTCTACAGACAGGAGTCACTACACCCAGTTTAGGAAGTTCCAGTGATGAGCCCAAGGCTTTGTGCATGCATTCTAGGGAAACACTCTGCCAACTGAGCTACACTGCAGCCACTAAAAAGCTGCTGAAGAATATTTTCATCAAGGTTTTGTGAGAATTTATATTTCCATTTTACATACTTAACTAGATCTATTGAAAAGCTTTTCATTTGCATAATGAGTTATATGATCCACAGGGCTATAAATTTAATTTTGGCTTCTGCTTCTGATGTGGTATACATTTTACTGAAAAGGGAAAAAAAAGTAATTGGTAATACTGCTATTAATTAAGCTGGGTAAAACATTTACATTAGAAAATAGACTCATTTAAGATTTATGTCTGACTGTGTGCCCTGTACAGCATATAGAGACAAGAGAAAATGAATTTCATGTAGTGAACACAGACTATTCAGGGGCAGAAATTAACTTCTTTTTGTCTCAAGATCTGAAAGTATAAGCAGGAACTTTTGGTGGACTGCCAGCAAATCGAGTTTAAATAAGATGTATAAATTGCCACTGGAAATAAACACCCTTGTGACTGAGCACACAGACCTTCAAAGGCCAACTCATCCCTATGTTCAAATGCATAGACAAGCATTCGCATGAGGTTTTACACTTTTGTTAAAATTCCATATTCACATATGATTTTTGTTTAATTCACAGTCACTGCCACTTAATTTCAACCCCCGAGCGATGGCAAAAGGAAAGTGATCAGGAGCAGAAAAGAAAAGAGTAAGTAGTTTTAGGAAGACATAAAGATGCAGACTCCATAGTTTATAGACACAATGTTGTCCACTTACTCTTCACCCCTTTCTTCCCCTTCCTCTCCTTTCTGTACTGCTCCTTCAGTTTGCTAATTACTCCCTGGTCCACATTCCAGGCTTCAGGCACGAGACACTGATCTTCCTTTTCTAAACAGAGTGAGACAGTCTTTCTTCAATAAAATACCAAATACTCTAAATCAATGTCTGAAAGACACAACGATTTTCTTCATAATACCACTTACCAAAAAAAGAAAAGCCATTTTTATACTCAGATAGGTGACATACAAAATGTAACACCTAACAAAGGTCAATTCAATTTTCTAATTGACAAAACATTTCCCTTAAAAAAGACAGAAAAAATAAATCTAGATATTTCATTAAGTCCAAGCATGTTATAATCATTTTCAATGTATTTCATATCATATGTATACAGTGATAGAAGATTATTATTAAAAGACTACACGAAATCTTAAATGGTCTTTTCAAGAGTTCCAGCCAGAGAAATAGTTATTAGTCATTGACAGAGAGGCTTCCTCCTGCAGCAGCTGGGAACAAATACAGAGACCCACAGGCAGACATAAGCAGAGAGTGAGAGCCTTGGAACACTCAGCCCTAAATGGGATGTCTCCATCAAATCCCTCCTCTTCAGGCTGAGGGAACCCTACTTAAGAGGAGGCTGAAACAGCGTAAGAGTCAGAGGGACAGAGGACACCAAGAAAACAAGGTCCTCCACATCAACAGGATCAAAGCTCATATGATATCCATCAAAATTGTATTTTACACTTTTTGCTACAAACATTAGAAATATTAATTTAAACCCTTTTTTTTAAAAAAAAACTTGTTCTCTGAAGAAAAATGAAATAATTGTAAAGCTAAAAAGGAAAAAATAAGGTGCATTTTCTTACTTGACTTACATTAAAAGCTCTTCATACCTGTTTGATCATAATAGTGACTGGAAAGGCTCTTTTGGGTAAGTTCAGGGAACAGGTTTCCTAATATTTTTTTAATAATAAAATCTATGTTTTCTAGTTTTTTGGTTTTTTTTTTTTTGGTCAGAAACGCTGTATAATGAAACTTCCTTACAATCTCTTTAAAGGGAAAGAAAAGATTTCTCTGTGTACTCTGCATATCCCAGCACACAGGTCTGTACATTGTGTGTGTCCCAGTACACAGGTCTGGACACTGTGTATATCAGGCACTCAACAATTCTATAAAGTAGTATTTGTGCCGTGTTTATAGAATCCTTGATCTTCATGAACAAAATATTAAGGAACTCAAACAAAAACTCATTGGCTCATCTTTTACGATCACTAAGAGGAAACTTTTAAATAGATACACTTAAAACAATGTTACAATAACTGACATTACATTCTCTCAATAAATACCTGAGCAAATACTAGGCGCCTCCCTTCTTTTTCTTTCTCTCTCTTACATACACACACACACCTGACACACTGATCACTTTTGAAGGATTTATCACCATTCTTTAAAGTACTACAATAATCTATCGTGAAGTTCCCATCAAATGTATGTGTCAGTGCTTCTTAGAAGTTTTAGATATTCAGAGTGATTTAAAGTAATCTGAGCAAAACCCCCAAAACTATGCCAACATAATCTATAAAAACCTAGAAACTATAATTTTCTAACATAATTTGTTTTATGTAGACGATGTAAGACATAAGAAAAATAAATTCCTCTATTACGTCTTCATATTCAAGTTTCCCCCAAAATCTAGATCAGCGGGTTCTATTTGTCTGAGAAGAAAGTAAATTAGCCCATTTTAATTCAAATTCTTTTCATACTATATTCCTTATATATTAAAGGAGGAGGAGGAGATAATAGTTACATAATCTTCCTTACAGGTAAACACACAACGTAGACAATCACTGATATGCAGCATTTCAGAATCACACTGTTTCCAAAACATCACCCTCCTGGCAAAACATGAATTCACCGCATTCACTCAGACCTCTGATTGGACACAGTATGCTTCCTTACCCCAGTCTGTTCCATCGCCTGCACTTCTAGATTCGCTGTCTCCGTCCTCCGCTGTGGCAAGGAAGTCGAACTCCTTCAGAGCTTCCCTAGTGTCTCCATCTTCACTGGTGTCAGGCAATGCTTTCTTCCGAACAATCTAATCAGAGGGGGAAACATGTCAAACCAAAATTAGTAAACACTATTAATTTAACTTAAACAAAAGAGACACTATCCCCTTTTAATTAAGTAAGCAAAGCAACTGTTTCCTTCGCAATGTATTTGCTGTATTAAAAAAAGAAAAACTGCAATACTTTACACAGTAAAAAAACACATTGTATCCCCCCACACACAGGGTTTCTATGTAGCACATTGTATTTTTTAAAAACAAACATTGTACATGTTAAAGTAGTAATTTAAACTTTGTTCAAGGGTATGATAGCTTACTTAAACTAATATAGATAGATATAGATCTAAATGGATAAGTAAAATTTGTACTTAAATTACACACATTCATGTTATAAGAGCAATTAACTCTAACATTCCTTAGATACAGTCTGTGTAGTCTTCAGACATTCTGATCCAACCCAAACAAGACACATTCTTTAACTGTGAAATGTTTCCTGAATATATCCATGATAACTCAATATAACTACAATATACCCTCACAAAACCCATGTCACAACTACAAACTCAGAAATGAATGTCTCAGGAATCATAGAAACACTGTAAGGTTCCTACATTATTTCTACTGTCCTCGACTTCTCTAACAGCTCTGTTTTATTTCCTGTTGTACTATGTATCCCTGGTTAGTCTTGAAGCTGAGCTGATCCTGACTCCACAACACTGAGAAGAGATGCATGCACCATGTGACCAGCGTAGATCTACATAAATTCAGTTCCCCCTAAAACACTGAAAATGCAGAATGATATAACTCAGACTTGTATGAAACCACAAATCCAGTAGTTTGAAAAGGTAAACCTAATAGGGAGGGTTGAGCCCAACATGCCTGTGCTCTTTGGCAGTCTTCATTATCTTTGTGTATATAGGAACTAAACAGGAAAAATCATGAGGTATTTAATGAGGCTGTAATTCTCTGCTTAGAGTTATTACTTAAATATTACTCTAAAATCAAGAAATACTTTCATGTTTATAGTACTTCTCAACCTAATAATTAGTAAACCCATTAAACACAAATAAAAATAAAAAATAACAAAACCCTTATGACAACCATAGCAGGTTCTGAACAGAGAGCCCACATTAAGAGATTGCTCAGCAATTAAGAGCACTGGCTACTTTTCCAGAGGTCCTGAGTTCAATTTCCAGCACCTACATGATGACTAACAACTGTCTGTAACTCCAGATCCAGGGATTCCAATGCCCTCTTCTGGCCTGGCCTCTATGGACAGAAGAGCACACACGTGGATGCTCAAAAAAACGAACAGGCAAGCTATCCACACACATAAAATAAAAAACAGAATTAAAAAACCAACAACAAAAAATCAAAAAAAGAGGCACCAACAGGCTACCCTACCCTCACAATTCCACATATAAATGCACCAGTTACTTCTAAAGGTTTCATGTCTCCGTCTCTGACTGTTAGGGGACCAGCTTGCTTCAGAGGAGCCATCACTAGCCTCAAGATCAAGAGTCCTTGTTCTCACTGCCTAACAAAGGGGACAGGGAAAATCCAGAAGTAGCAACCAGAACTTCAGACATCTCAATGTCTTATATGACTTAGATGTCTCAGAGTATTTTGGGCTCTAGTTATTACTAAACATAGAATTAAGTCACAAAAGCAACTCGTAGGACAAACATGTTTCTAGACCTTAAACAAAATGAGATAGGCACCAAGTTATCGTCATTACAGATCATGCCTATTGAGTCTCATTTTCTATAAACAAACTGAAGTCCTGTGTTTTCTTATGTATTTCTTAGGTATTAAAGAAAAAAGAACTGTGGCTGCCAAATGAATATATGATCAGTAAATAGAAAGGGATAAAATCTGTAATAGTAATACTTCCCTTCCCTACATAGGAAATTTCCCACTTAAGAAATTAAGGAGAAATGAATAGCAATGGAGACCATCACAGAAACGCACAACTGTATACAACACAGAGATCAACAGGTTGAGGGGAATCCAGTCCCAATGGGTACATCTACAACACAGCTCCTGTACCTATGGCAGCTGGGTAGGAACTGTAGGAGACAGAATACTAGCAAGTCCACTGTGAAGCAGATGAAACAGTCTGTCCTAGAAATAGCTGCAGACAGGACAAGAACAATAACAATGACATAGGACATGTTAACACGAAATGGGGGAATTTTGCCAAGTTCCACCCCAGAAGCAACTATAACTGCTGGGAGGAGAATTAACCTCTCCCATGGATGAGCCCCCTTACTGGTTGCTCACTGCAGAGTGGTCAACTCTGAAACCATATACATACAAACAACAAAAAGAGACCCAAGCTGTGTTTGTATATATATTGTGATACATACGCATACACACACATACATGCATACATTTATGTAACAATAATATTTAAAGAGAGGCCATTAAAAACATAAACAAGGATAAAAAGAAATGAGCTATAGGCTAGATTGAGTTTCAAGCAGATTAGAAAAAAAGACAACTCTGAAAATCACTAGGATCCTAGTGATCCTAATATGAAAAATCAATATTCCTTAATTACTAAGACAACACCTAACAGTTCTTAATTCCATTGTTGTTTCCTCATTCTTGAATAAGGCAAATGTTTCAGCAGAAATTATCTCTTATGCCGAAAGGAATAACATTTTAATGCATGTACAATTTCAGGACCCTAACTCTTCTAAGGTGATGAGGATGATATGCTGATGACGTGATGAGGGAAGAGGTTGAACAAAAGATGAAAATGTTCTAGATGGCAACACAAGGAACATGCAAACCCTGAAATCAAGCAGAAAAAAAGAGCAGAGTATGTGGCCACAGAGACACCATGCACAACAGCCTAAATGTAGTCAACAGTACCTAAGAGCCGTATTCTCTCAGTTCAAATTAAACTTTTTATTTTTTAAAAAATTAAACTTAAAAATAAAACAAAACAGTATCTCTCTATGTAGTCTTGGCTGTCATAGAGCTTGCTGTGTAGACCGACATGGCCAAGAACTCATAGAGATCCTCTTGCCTGTTTCCAGAGTGCTGGGAGCAAAGGTGTGTATCATCATGCCTCATTTTAAAATGTTTTAAAAACCTACTTGTTCTATGAGCATTTTAATAGAACAAATTTCAAACAATTTCTCTGTATAGAATTTAATTCATTTCCTAAGTCATGCTCACCATTCTATATAGTGAAAGCTCTTAAGACTCCTTCTGACATACACCTATCTGGTTGTGGCTAACATGAAGATTTACACAACACGATGTAAAGCTTAATAAAACTGTTAAAAAAAATAGCCAGTTGTTTAAATATCATTTTCTTCTTGGGCTGGTGTGTTGCATTTGCCTAGTAAACACAAGACTTGGGTTCAATGTCTAGCATGGGATGAAGATGAAGAAGAAAAGCCTTCTGAACCCAGTATTTAAATGTGGCGAATAGGTAAGTCTGTTTCCAACAGATGCACCTTGAATAATATAATAGCTTATGGTCTGTGCTAACTAGAATGTCATCAATACTTAATAATATTATTACATAAAAAGAAATTAAATGGTTAGGAACTAGGAAAGCAAATGGTTAGGCTATTGTTAGAAATTTTCAATCTGATCATTTAACACACTTTTAAAGTCAATTTATTTAGATTGATATAATTACCAAAAAGAAACATATAACATGATAGTAATTTGCTACTAGGCAATGAATAAAGTTTTTTTAATAGGAAAATGGTATCTCAAAACAATCATTACACCAAAAACCATAAGGAACCATACAACTTCAGATAATTAAGACAAAGAAAAAGTGACAGACATTTAGGCCAGCACATACTATTATAACTTGTTTAGTAAAAGAAAATTTGAGTGACTATTTGATATTCAAATGTATCTATGACAGGGCTAGGATCAGCAATGTAAATGATTAGTGCATTGAGAAAATGCTTGGCTAAACAGAGTGAAGCATGTATTCATCCCTAACTTTAAAACGGAGAAAGAGGAATCAGTGAAAGGAGAAAAAGAAATAAAGGGGAAAAAAGGAGGAGGGAAGAGACTAGAGAAAGAAGGAACAGCAACTTAGAGATACTTCTTACTGTAGGAAATTTTAGGTTAAGTCAATAAACTTTAATAAAGATGGAATAAAAACACCTAGGAATTCTAAACAACTCAAGAAAGACATGGGAGAACTCCTGAAATGTGCAGAAACTGTCTGTGCAGCAGCTCTCCTAAGAGACAAGTCTCAGAGCTGCT
>LOEQ01005771.1:0-20022 GCA_001685075.1 Bramus lutescens | reverse complement strand
AACTGCCTTGGCCTGTTAAGGCAGAACTTAGGTAGGTGGGGAAAACTAAACTGAATGCTGGGAGAAAGGAGGCAGAGTTAGAGGAGAGAAGCCATGTAACCCCACTAGAGACAGATGCTGGGAACTTTACCCGGTAAGCCACAGCCACGTGGTGACACAGAGATTAACGAAGATGGGTTAAATTAATATGCAAGGGTTAGCAAATAAGAAGCTAGAGCTAATGGTCCAAGCAGTGATTTAAATAATATAGTTTCTGTGTGATTATTTCGGGACTGAGCAGCTGGAAACCAACAGGTAGCCTTCCTCCAACAACCACCATACTTTAGCATTTCAAGCATTCATTCCCAGTGATTATGATGCTAAAAAACTGAGGTGGAGTGTAGATAAATACAATTCCTACCAAATGAAATAGACACCCCCTACTTGATCCAGCTCCTCTTTCAACTCACATGCTAGAGAAGACCCCAGGTCCCCACATCTGTGCCTTTCCTTTGCATTTTGTGTCTCCCTCTTCATAAACACCCTTTTACTTTTAAATTCTACCAGTGTCCTACTCAGAGGTGATTCAGCTCACAGTATTTATTATGTCCTTTGGAACACAAAATATACGATTTCCTACTTGAAAACAAAACAATATTCTGTATATAATTAGTATTCTATGAAATTTATAATATTTTACATTTTTCTAGCAAATTTTCAGGCAATGTTTAAAAATTCTCCATCAGAAATTATCTACGTGCCAGGCAGGTATGGTGGCACATGCCTTTGATTCCAGCACTTGGGGAGCAGAGGCTGGTGGATCTGAGTTTGAGGCCAGCCTAGTCTACAAAGTTCCAGGAAAGTCAGCATTGTTACACAAAGAAACCTGCCTCCAAAAAAGAAAAGAAAAGAAAAGAAAAGAAAAGACAGACCCAGATACGGTGGTGCATGCTTGTAATTCCAACAGGTGGAGGCTGAGGCAGAAGAACTGCCATGAATGAGTTCAAGCCCAGATGAGTTACACAACAGGTACAAGGCCCATCAATACTTGATAGCAAGACCTGCTTTAAAAAAGCAAAAGTGGAAGGAAAGAAAAAGGAGGCAGGCTTTGCTAAATATAAATTTCAATATTTATTTGAAAATTAATAAGTACACGTCCTGAAAAGAAACAGACCAGATTAGTCAGAAACTTCCACTCCCTGTCAGTCAGTCAGCAAGAGGAATAAAAGACAAACTTGTAGAAATAATTTCATTACCAGTAAATGTTTCAACAAGGAAAATCAGCCAAATAACAAAGGGAAAGGGAAGGGAGGGCGGAGAAATACAACTAGGTTAATAATTAGTAAACAGGTTGCTATGCAAATGAAGAGCATAAATGAGTTATTTACCAGGTCTATCAAGTATGTTGTGAACATTAATGTCTTTAAAATAATAGTTTTCTAAATGCTGGCTCAATGGTTAAAAGCACTTGCTGTTCTTCCAGAGGCTCAAAATCATCTCTTAACTCCAGCTCCAGGGCACCTGATGCCTCTGGCATGTGCAGACACCTGCACCCTCACGCACAAACCCACATGCAGATAAACATAATTAAAAATGACAAAAATAAATCTTTAAAAAGGTAAATCTAAAAGAGATTCCTATTTTTCTAAAGGGAAACCCCAACTTTGTTATCATCTAAAAGATGTTTACCCTTTTATATAGGAGTTCACTTAATAACTTAGAAATACATTTTTTGTAAGCATAAGGTGGGCAATGACAAGAAGACATGAATTATGAGTATATTAACTTTGTATTCATACAGAAACGAGCCAATAACCAAACAAGTAATTGCCAATTAGTTATCAAATAGCTCCATACACACAGATGCTTTACAGTCATCTGCACTATCATACTAGACTCTCTAAGACTTTTGATGAAATTAAAAAGAAAAGTCCACAGAGCCATAAAGATGTCATCAAAGTTCTGAGATCTGATGGACACTTTCAGCTAGTAGCTGCATACAAAACAGAAAATCAGTAGGCATTTTTGATACCAACATGATCATAATGAGAAGGAAATAAAACAATCCCACCTACAGCAGCCCTGGAGAGAAAAGAGAAGGGTGAAGGCAGGTGGGCCACTGCCTGTGCATTCAACCAATCCTGCCACACACGAGCATAAACGAATGGAACTAAATCCATTTCTCTCAGCCTGCGTAAAAATCAACTTACAATGGATAAAGGCCCTAATGTGAAACCTGAAACTCTGATGCTGTCGGGGGTGATAATGGGAAAACACTCAAGACACTCAAGAAAGGCCTCCGACAACACAGGAAGGGGACAAGAACTGACACATGGAAGTGAATGAAATTAAAAAGCTGCAAAACACAGGAAATGACAGTGGAAATCTCCACCAGCTGGGATCTGACAGGGGATTAATATCTAGAATATATAAAGAACTCAAGAAACTTAAACTTCAAAAGCAATAAAAATCTGATTAATAAATGAACAAATGAGTCAAAGAGACACATACCCAAAGAAGTATGAATGGTCAATAAACAAAAAACAAAACAAAAATTGCTCAACACCCTTGGAGATCTGGAAACCAAAACTCGACAGAGATTCCATTCCACCCCAATCTGAAAAGTCATCATCTGGAAAACAAAAAAGTACCAGGGAGGAGGAAAGAAACCCTCACACACCTGTAGAAGGTAGAAGTCAACACAGCTTTTATGGAAATCTAAGCTGTGCCATACACAGAATCAGCAGACAAGAGAATCCCTGCACATCTACATATATGGCATACTACTAATAACAGCCAGATAATGGAATCATTTTAGTCATCAACAAAGGAGTGAATAAAGTGTGTGTGTCTTGTGAGAGAGAGAGAAAACAATGTCATTTGTAGGAATATGGGTAAAAATGGAGAATATCATGTTAAATGAAGTAAGTCAGGTAAGAAGGCAAATATTGTTAAGATTTCTCTCAGATGAGGAGATTTACATATAGCCATACACAAGAGATATATGCACAAGTGGTACTATATGGTAGGAGATGGTAGGAAGGGGAGGATGTTATACAAGAGGAAGACAAATATAGACAAAGTATACGAGAAGCACATATATCATAATGAAGCATCATTTTGTACAAAGAATATACACTAAAAACTATGAAAGGAAAAACAAAGAGATCACCACTCAGAGTAGAGATCTTGTTAAATTTATGTATAGAACTGAAGACAGACCTGGCACTTATCTCTTCATTCACTTTGAGAAGGACACATTCTTGCTTTATAGGCCTGACTGGCCTTCAATTCATGACCCTCCTGCCTCAACCACCAAAGTGCTGGTTTTATAGGTGTGCACCATGACATCCAGCTAAACTTCAATATTTTCATACACATACACAAGGCTTATGAAGTCAATTTACGATAAAATGCCTGCTAAGAGTCAAGTCTGTGGAAAATGCACACAGATTAGAATTGAGACTTTGTACAATTTGAATCTCTAGTTTTAGAAATGATGCCAAATGAAATACACAGAAGAAATATAGTGCATGTGTTGGGGGGAGTGTGCGGTACTGATTAATTAAAATAATTTTTAAAACAGCTAAGAAGAAGATACTAGAAAACCCATGGATCTTGCTAGCCAGCCAGCCAGCCTAGTCCAGTTTATAGGTTCAAGGCAAAACTACTGAGAAACCTGGGGAGTGGGGAGCATCTAAGGAAATGGTACACTTGTGGACACACACACAGGAAGAAAAGCATTTTGAAAACTGGATGGGGTGGCATGTGCCTGTGATTCCAGCAGCCTTGGAGTTGAAGCAAGAGGATTTCAAGTTCCAGGCAAGACCCAATCTCCAAAATAAGGGAAGGCAGACTTTGATTTATGAGAAAAGTATATGGATGATGGGCAATTTCTGGAGGCAGGCGCCCATACAACCGCCTGTCACAATAACTACATTCTGAAGTCTCACGATGCAATAGATAGCCAAACTGTCCTTTCTTTAGAAAATGGGCATCACTTTCCTCAAATAATCCATTCACGTAATTTTCTAAGTGACACCACTCCTTCTTAAAGTCTCTTGTGACTCTCTATACAGTAACAAGAACATGCCAATTAATCTTTCCATCTTCTGTGCCATGTTCCTGAATCTGCTATACCTTGTCTTCTGAGACTCACACACTAACCTCCAATACAAAATGATACTTCCCTGGTTTCTAAGTATTCAATCTGTCTGAAAGGATGCAAGCATCAAACATGCAGCCATAAAAGTATTAATCTCTCCCCCAGGCCAACTGTGAGAATCAGTTCTCTCCTTTCATCAATCGGGCTCTAGGAACTCAGGTCATCAGGCTTGGTGGCAGCACCTTACCTGCTGAGCCACACTGACAGCTCTTTTTTTTTTTTAATGCAGTGTTATATCAAACCTAGAGTCTTACACATGCTAGACAAGTGGTCTGCTGTAGTGATATTTCATTTGCATTTTAATTAATAAAGCATGTCTGAAGATCAGAATGAAAAACAGCCACTCTAGTCACCCATACAGGCCAGGGAGTGGTGGCACACACCTCAAATGCCAGCAGCCACACTAGTTAACCACAGAAGAAGGGGGACGGGAGTGGTGCACACCTTTAATTCCAGCAGAGAGGAGTATAAGGCGGGAGGAGACAGGAACTCGCTCTCTTTTAGTCTGAAGATTTCATAGAGATAAGAGCTCTCTAGTGGCTGGCTGCTTTGCTTTTCTGATCTTCAGGTTGAACCCCAATATCTGTCTCTGGGTTTTCATTATTTGTGCTACAATTAATGCCCAACGTTTGGGGTATGAATTCATGAGAAAGATATTTGCCTGTGGCCTTTTAGCAACCAGCACAGGACAGAGCTGCATGTGGCACTCCAGTCCTACCCAGCTAGGCTTTCTTTGCTTTTTTCTCCAAGCCTCTAAGCAAGTTTGGGATTTTCCTGTTGTAGCCTCTCTGAAACAGTCTCCAGCTACAACCCAAACTCCAGAAGCACCTGGGTTCCAAAAGCCACAGCACTCACCTCCCTCGACTGACTGGTTCTGCCTTCANCATGTGCTTTTTTTTTCTGAACAATCCCCTGTACATTTTTCAGAAAGCCGGCTCCCCACCTCACCCCACCCTCACGACCGTCTCTCTCCACAGTGGGATACCGGCTCTTCTTGAACCCCCTTCTAGGGCTGCTGCCAAACTAGATAGCTGCCTTGAAATCCAGTCGGCCTTTACTAAACTACTCAGCAGCAACAAGCCTCACATCTTCATCAACATCGTTGGAAGACTTGGGAAGACAAGTGGAAACTCTTAAAGGGAGGAATTAGTTTAAAAAAAGAGGTTTTTCCCACATTAATGGGAAAAACCATTGCAGTGGAGGGATTTGGGTCTCTGTATGATAATATGCTGGACAGTTTGAAATTGGAACAATTAAATGAGAGGATATCTAATTTGGATGGGATTTTACTGTAGGAACTCCTTCAGCCAACAGCCTTTAAGATACCATCCCACTTTGGGCGTGGTCTCATGTACTGTAAATGCTGACAGAGGCTTAGGCAGGCCTCTTGGCTTACCAGTAGGGTTCTATTCTGGCTTTTCTCCTTTGTCAGCTACATGGCATCTCCCTGACTCCGCCTACTCTCTTTCTATATCTCTGTTTGGATTTTCCACCTGGCTTTACTCTGCTAAGCCATTGGCAAAAACAGCTTTATTCATTAACCAATAAAAGCAACACATATACAGAAGGACTTCCCACATCAGGAGCACAAAGATATTCAAATTCAGACAGAAAAAAATTAATGGAGAACCAATTTCAGCACTGCATTATAAGGTTAGAGAGGAACAGCCTAAGGTTTTCAAACAACCAACCTTAATATATACAGTAACCTTATATGAACTGCCAAATGGCAGAGGCTCTGTTAACAGCTAACTGGACTCCTATGCCAATGTTAGATTTAAGGAGATGCAAGGAAGCAATAGTCTAATAAGGCATGCATTCACTTTTTGTGAATCAAATGTTAAATTTGTGGTCAACTTATAACAGAAGTATCTCTAAAGACTAGATAGAATTGGTTAAAGGTGTTTTAGAATATGGTACACAATTACAGTGGAGTACCTGGTACAGAAAGAGGCTAGGATTATTGAAGAGAGTAAAGCTAGAGGTAGGGAAATTTCCCAAGATCAAATTCTTGGAGGAGATTATGCTACTACAGAAAGGCAATGTCTATATGATGACTATGCCCTGACTTTATGTGGTGCAGCAGCTTTGAATGTTTGGGACAGAATTGGAGAAATAGGAAAATAAATTGAGTCATTTGCTGAAGTTATGCAGAGCCCAAAGGAAGCCATTATGGATTTTTTTTTTTTACAAAGAATGACATCAGCAGTAAACAGAATAATACCAAATCCGGAAGTTATAAAAATAATAATTGAATCTCTGGCTTTTGAAAAGGACATTCCTCTAAGAAAAAAAGGATAATTAGGCCATTAAAGGTAAGGTCAGTACCTTTGAAGGAATGGATTTGAGATACAATTAATACTGAACCTCATGACCATGATGATGCATGGGGAGGAGAGCTGATTTCCAGAGTACTGAAGAAAAACAAAATATCATGTGTTACAACTGTGACAAATAAGGTCACCTTAAAAGGGATTGTAGACAAGGTATTCCTAGAAATAATGTTTTTTCTAAGAATAATCCATTCAAACACCTCTCCCTTCTGGATTATGTAGAAGATGTGGCAAGGCAGGCATTGGACTAATGAACAAGGAAAATTCAGGGTAATCCTTTGCCATCGGGAAACTCCATGAAGACCCTCTTGCAGGCCCCTATCCAGTTCAGTCATTTCCTGCCATAGTAGAGAAAACTCCTTCCCAGAGCAATTAAAGAACTTAATGTCTATGATAAGAAATCATACTATTCTGGGTAATGGAACAGCTATAAAATAAAGAACCAAAAATTCAGGAGAAACCATAAAGCAAGTATTTTGGCAAACTTCTATAAACAAACAAAGACCAAAATTAAAAATATGAATTAATGGTGTTGTCATTGAAGGTCTGGAAGGCACAGGTGCGGATATAACAATAATTTCATCAGAATCTAAGCATCCAAATTGGCCTCTTCAGGATGTAAATATTCAGTTTTCAGGGATTAGAACTTTATCTCAGGTAAAGCAGAGCATGAGATAGGTTGAATGTATATGGCCAGAAGGACAGAGAGAAATATTAAAACCATACGTGGTTAACACAGCAATAAATCTGTAGGGATGTAATTTGTTACAGTAATGAAATACTAAGATTAACATTTCCATAGCATAGAAACAAACCATAAATTAATGTATGTTTCTAGGAAAAATATTACAAGATAGTATTATAAAGAACAGTCACCAACCATTCAGATTGTACAAGAACAGGGCCCGATAGCTGCTGCTATTTCAAAGGCACCAACAGCTGTAACTTTAAAATGGTTGACAGACAAATCTGTATGGGTTAAGCAATGGCCTTTAAGAGAGAAAGTGCAGGTTTTATAACAACTGGTAAAGGAGCAACTAGATGTTCAGCATATTGAAGAATCAACCAACCCTTGGAAATTCTCCTATATTTTTTGTTAAGAAGAAATCTGGAAAATGGAGAATGGTAACCGATCTAAGAGCTGTTAATAAGGTGATTCAGTCAATTGACTCTCCACAGTCAGGCATTCCTCTGCCTTCTCTGTTGCCTAAAGAATTGTTTCTTATAGTTGATTTAAAAGATAGTTTCTTCACTATACCTTTACAAAAAAAGACAGTGAAAAATTTGCCTTCACAGTGCCTATCTTCAGCCTGCTTAGAGACATCAATGGAAGGTTCTCTCACAGGGAATGTTAGATTCTCCCACAGGGAATGTTAAATAGCCTCACACTGTGCAAATATTTAGTAAGTCAGCCATTGGAAATGATACATAGGCAATTTCCATACTCTATAGTTTACTATTACATGGGTGACATTTTACTGATTCAAATATAGATACTTTAGAAAGAATGTTTGAAGAAAATTTTGCCTTGCAGGAAATTACAAAATGCTCCTGAAAAAAATACAAAGAGGAGATTCTATTAATTATTTAGACTATAAAACAGGTTTACAAAAAGTTAAACCCCAAAAGGTGCAAATTAGGAGAGATGGATTACAGAGTCTTAATTACTTCCAAAGATTGCTAGGAGACAATTCCCATCTACAGCCCACTATTGGGATATGTCCTGATAACCTGATTAATTTAAACAAAGCCTTAGATGGTGACAAGGACTTAAATAGTCTCTCAGATGAAGATGAGAGAGAACTGGCTTTGATCGAAGAGAAATTACAGGAGGCACATGTGGATAGTATGGATCTGAATCTTAACTGCATTCTGGTCATACTATTCTCCAAACATTCCCCTACAGGAATTTTAATGCAGAGGGAGATACTATCTTAGAATGGATCTTTTACCACATAAACCAAGTAAAAAATTAAAAACTTATGCGGAAAAGGTCTCTGAGTTAATTCTAAGAAGAAAATTGAGAGTATATCAATTAGCAGGAATAAACACAGCAGAAATTATAATACCTTTCAATAACAATTAAATTAATAAATTATGGGAAGAAAATGAACCCTGGCAAAGAGCTTATAGTAATTTTTTTGGGGGGGGAATTAATAACAACCATCCCAAAAGCAAGAGAATTCAACTTTTAAAAAGAACTAGCTGGAGCCATCCTCTTATTGTACAGGATACACCAATAACTGGATCCCCCACCATCTATACTAATGTAAATAAATCAGGAAAGACAAGTTAAAAATCAGAAAATTAAAGTAAAGTGAATCATATGATTCTGTCTAAAAGTCAGAATTATATGCTATTCTCATGGTACATGAGAGATTTTAAAGAACCTCTCGACATAGTTACTGATTCACAAAATATGCAGAAAGAGTTTTACTGCGATAAAAACCATTGAATTTATACCAGATGATACAGAACTAACTTTATTATTTATTCAGTTACAAGATACAACCAGGAGTAGGAAGCATCCAATGTACATAACACACATCTGATGCTATATAGGTCTTCCAGGTTCTCTAGCACAGGGTAATGCAGAAAACAATCAGTTATTGATTGGAAATGTGAAGGCCTCAAAATTTCATTAAAAAAATCACATCAATATCAAAGGTTTAAAAAAGGACTTTTCCATCAAATGGCAACAAGCCAAGGAAATAAAAAGGAAATGTCCTACTTGTTCTTAATACAACCAAACACCACTACCAGCAGGAAGTAACCTAAAGGTTACTCAAAGGAATGAAATCTGGCAGAAGGATGTGTTCCGTTTTGTAGAATTTGGAAAACTAAAATATGTATACCATACCATTGATATCTATTCAGGTTTTCAATGAGAAACTGCTTTGAGTTTGGAAAAGGCTGATTCAGTAATCACACATTTGCTAGAAGTTATGGCCATCATGGGTATACCTGTACAAATAAAGACAGATAATGCTCCAGCATATGTCTCTAAGAAAATGAAACAAGTTTTTTGCTTCTTATAATCTAAAGCATATTACAGGCATACCACACAATCCTACAGGAAAGGCAGTTTCAGAAAGGTCAAATAGAACTCTAAAGGATATGTTAAATAAACATAAAGGGATGATAAATACCCCCGGAAATAGACTGCATAATGCTTTATTAACTTTGAATTTTCTAAATGCTAATGAGAAAGGAACAACTGCAGAGAGACATTGGATAGTAGAAAATACTACAGAATTAAGTCAGCCAATATACTTTAAAGATGTATTGACCTCAGAATGGAAACCAGGACATCTGTTACATTGTGAAGAGGTTTTGCTTTTGTTTCCAAGAAAAGATATGGATACCATCAAAATTGATAAAGATTTGATTTGAACAAGACAAAACCCTTAATTAGAAGAGATGATAGTTCATGAAACAGCATGGCTGTTCAATCTAAACTAACCTATAAAACTAACAAATGCTTTTCATTTGATCAGATATCACCTGCCAAAAAAGAACCTCCCCCAAAATCAGGGTTGGGGAAGG
This sequence comes from Bramus lutescens, assembly GCA_001685075.1. NCBI lineage: Eukaryota > Metazoa > Chordata > Mammalia > Rodentia > Cricetidae > Bramus > Bramus lutescens. The sequence continues at coordinate 9,999 of LOEQ01005771.1, read as the reverse complement.
GTTTTGTTTCTGTCTTTTCAGGAAAATAAATGTTCCAGCTAAGGAATCTGAAGACCACTGGACAAATGAGACATCTGAAGAAAAAGGACAAATCATCCATAAAAAATGTCGGAGGAAAAGGTGCAAATTGGCCTATTAGTATATCACACTTTCAACAGGATAAAATTTCATAAATCTTCCCAAACGTTTGTTTTTGCTGTTCTCTACAGACACATAATGCAAATGGTCCTTTTGCAGTCACAACCCAATTAAAGAATAAAGCTGGCTTTGGAGTTGGAGTGTCGCTCTCTAAACCCAAGTATGCTTATAAAAGTGAAATCCAAAATCTCTCTGTCTTATGTAAGAAGTGTCACCTGATACGAGACAGAAGAAAAACAAATATTTAAAGACTATTTTTATTGCCACTAATCTCATTATCCTTTGATTTTTATATTGACCCTACAATAATGATTCCTCCAGGGCTAAGATAATACCACTAAGCTAAAAAAAACAAAAAAACAAAAAAACGACCATCTAAATATTGGCTTTGAACTACAAATTGCTCAGAACAATTTCAAGGTGGCTAGCTGAGATGATCCAGCCTCACAGACTACTCTAGACAATCCCTGCACTTTCCCATTACACAGAGACTGAACAACAAATGATACAGCTACCCTCTCAGGACTTGACAATTAACAGAAATTTTCTTTTAAGGCTCCCCTAAAGATACTGTCGTTCCCAGACAGCAGGAGTAAATTTAAGAATACAATGCTCACATTCCCAAGAGGTGGAGTGGGTGGTTTTAGGTCGTTCAATGGGTTATGGATATTTTTCATTATTTAGGGGGTTTGGTTACAAGTTATTATTGGTGATGGTCAGGAGGTAAGTTGAACAAAGGAGATTAAATTCAGAGTTTTTTAAAGAAAAATAGGAGAATACAGATATGATCAAAGGGTAGATTGTTGACTCTACTTTTAAAAAGCAACTACTAGTTTTAAATGTTTTATATTGGACCAGATTTTTTATATTGTATGCAAATTTTGTATATTGATACAAATTTGAGATTAATTTTGTTAGAACATACTATGAATACATTTCTACTCTCATTCAAGATACTGTACCTATACAACTTAACAATGTAATACAAATTTCTAATCCTTGAAAATTATTATTACCAATTGTTTAGGATGATAATGAAATGTAGGTTAGAATTAATCATCTATTATAATCGATCTTGTAGTCACATTAGGTATGTATTCAAAGTCCAACAAGCATATATATTAGACAGATAGGTCATCTTCAAACACATCAGAGATATACAAAATATGGTATTTAAGATGTTTTAAAAACATAGGTTTTTTTTTTTAATGAAAATGAGACATGTCTGCTCCTGGCAGCACCAATCTACTTCAGAGAAGATAATGGACATCAAAGAAACTCCACATGGCGTTTACCTTCTTTGTGTCTAAAGTAAGCAACTGGCTAAAAAAAATGTCCTTGCCTCAACAGATGACAATACACTGTCATAATTGAACAAGCAGGACACAAAAGAAAGTAACTGCCAAACATTGCCAAGACAAGGTAGGACAGCCATTCAGAATACTCCGCTTCACAGAAAAGTCTGTAGAATATGCTAGGCCTGTAGGCTGAAGATAGATGCCCCAACATTGCAGAGAAACTTTGGGTTTCATGCAGCCAGCTCTTTCTGTCATTTCTTGTATTTTTTGGAAGTCGTGTGCTCATACTTCCTGCTTACTCAGCTATATTTCCTTCTTGGATCTCTGAGGGAGTTGCAGACTAGATATAGTTTTCCTTGTTTACCAGACAGAGAAAGTAAGTTATGATAGAAAGTAAATTAGATAGAAGACTTTGGACTCACCAAGATAAAATAGATATGGAGTACTTTCTCTGTATTTGTCAAATGGAAATGAACTGGACACTGTTGATATACTTATTGCCTGTATATACTGTATATAGTTATTGTACTTATTGTATATAATTTTTCAGCCTTCTTTTTATTTTAGACAAAAAGAGGAAATCTAGTGATATTTCATTTGTATTTTAATAAATAAAGCTTTCTTGAAGATCAGAATGAAAAACTAGTCACCCATACAGGCCAGGCAGTGGTGGCACACACCTTTAATCCAAGAAGCCACACTAGTTAGCAACAGAGGCTGGGTGGTGGTGCTTCATGCCTTTAATCCCAGCATTAAAGAATGTAAGGAGGATGAGACAGGAACTCGCTCTCTTTCAGTCTAAAGATTTCATAGAGGTAAGAGCTCTCTAGTGGCTTGGTTGTTCTGTTTTTCTGATCTTCAGGTTGACTCCCAATAGCGATCTCTGGATTTTATTATTTGTGCTACAGTCTACCTCTGAGCTACATTCCCAGCTCTGGACCAATTTTACACAACCTTTTCATTTCATTTAGAAATTGTGGTTTTCGTGATTTCAACTTCCAGAAGTACAACATTCAGAACCTTAATCTCTTGAGATTATCATTTTCAGGATTTTAGATTTTAGGAACTTTTATCTTTTTGCATTTCAACATTCAGAATTCTAGCATTTAAAATTATGCCTTTTGGATATGGACTGGCACCACCTACTTAAAAACACCCCAAATTACACTTTAGGAAAATACTTCAAGTTGATCCAGATGGCTGTCATCACTATCATTAATACAGTAAGAACATTTATACAACTGTATACATGTATTATTCAAGAGAAAAAGTGGGAAAATGTCTTATAAATGGAATGATTATATATGTACCATACCAAAGGAAACGGGAAAAATCTGAAAATCATACATAGATTTAGCAAAGTGGCAGGATATAAATTAACTCCATAAAAATCCAACACCAGCCGGGCGATGGTGGCACTCGCCTTTAATCCCAGCACTCGGGGGGCAGAAGCAGGTGGATCTCTGAGTTCGAGGCCAACCTGGTCTACAAGAGCTAGTTCCAGGACAGGCTCCAAAGTTAAAAAGAAACCCTGTCTTGAAAAACAAACAAACAAAAAAATCCAACACCATTCCTTTTTATCTACAGAGACAGGTCACCCTCAAAAAATAACAATAATAAAAAATTCAACATGAAGCACTTGATATTTTGTTAGAGCTCCCTATTTTAAATATGTTCTAAAAGCAGGGCAATTATAAAAGCCAAGGCAACTTCTGCTTATTGATCTCCCCAGTCTGAAGTTAGAAAGATCCTGGTCACTAAAATGTCTAAATTCTTGTAAGTTTTAAAATTGGTACAGAATTTCTTCTAAGCTTGGGTAATAAAGCATAATACTCCAGAATCTGTAACACTTCCTGTAAAATAAAAAAACTGTTGAGCTATATAACACAAAGGACCAAGTAACTCATCTCATATACAGCCTGTCCACATTCCCCTACAATACCTTCTTAATGTAGTATCATTTCTTAACAGTAAACACAATTTAAAAAGTGGCAAATAACAAGTAAATATATGTATTCAAATGAAGGACAGAAACGATAAACTTGGAGAAAGTTATAAAATGCTAAAACACAGGCTGGAGGTGTAGCTCAATGGTTAGAACACTTTGCGTGGCTTGCTCAGCCCGCTTTATTATACAGCTCAGGACCATCTACCTACCAGGAGTGGGTGGTACCATGCACAATCAGCTGGGCCCTCCCCCATCAATTGTTAATCAAGAAAAGTCTGTCCATAGGTTAAACCTGCTGCAGGCATTTTCACAATTGAGGTTCTCACTTCTCAAATAACTCCAGTTAGTGTCAGGTTGACAAAAACCTAATCAAGATATAATCATAAATTAACAAGGAAGACAGTAAGAAACTCAACTGGGATGAAAAATGGCAAGGATTAAAGTATTTCTGCAAAGAGATCCAAAGAAGGCAGAAATGTAATGGAAAAAAAAGATCCTTCTCACACCAGAAATAAAACTCATACATTCATAGGCACATTTCTAGGTATTTTAAGTACGAGATATTTATTTAAAGAAGGAAAATATTAATTGTGAAGACTTGAAACATAAAAATCCCAATTACCACCAAGGTAAATGTACACATGATAAAAGCAGGAATGCATATGTAAAATCCAGAAATATGTTCAGTAAATTATAAATAAAATTGATTTGTAAAGCTTTTATAGATGTTTTGGGGAAAGAAATACTTTCATTTTTTGTATTTCTATACATCTTGATTGGTGTGTGTATATTAGGTATATGAATGTGTATATATATATTTTAAATGTTATATAATTTCTTCTAAATGTAAATCTTAGTTTTCAAAATAAAATCTAAATTTAACTTTGAATTCTAAATTTAAAGTCTTTTTTAAGAAACTGATGTTTTCAAATTGCTTCTTCATTGTCTAAATCTTTCTACAATTAATCTTAAAACAGTTATAAACACATTTTTAAAAAAAATCAATATAGAGTGTTTGATTAAAACAAATATACCCATAACTATCTGAATTTCAATGACATAATGCTCATTTCCTTCTAAAGCCTAATACACAAAATTAAGTAAAATAAAATGTTAAGCAATCAACTGTATTCTAACAATCAAAACACAGGAGACTAGGAAGTAAAAATAAAATAAAAAGCTAGACCACTATAAAACTATCTGAGACAAACTGAGTCATTTAACACTAAGCATATTAATCTTAAGAGTCAGTGGTGGCGCACGCCTTTAGTCCCAGCACTTGGGAGGGGAGGCAGAAGCAGGCAGATCTCTGTGATTTCAAGGCCAGCCTGGTCTAGAGTTAGTTCCAGGACAGTCGGGGATACACAGAGAAACCCTGTCTTGGGAGGAGGGGGGGAAATACATAGTGTACAAATTTCTAACTTAATTCCAAGACAATCCAGTGAAGAATATAACACATTTTTTTCTTGAAAACTTGGGGCTGAATATCAATTTTGAACCGTCATATGCAAAGTCAGTGCTTTTTTGGCAGAAACGTAATTCTGCAACCGTCTATGATTCTGACTCTGGATTCCCCAGTTCGTGCAACCTTCTCAGAGTGCTCAACTTTTCTGAGCAAACTACAGAACGAAACAGTAACACACGCTGACTTCCATACTGTTAGGTAGAACTGGAAGCTGGAAGGAGAACAGAGTAGAAAGAACCGACTCCAGGACAAGCAGTTCCTTCTTACGATTTCTATTTCTTTGTACTCTGCTCCTGTCCTTTGTAAGGCTTGTGGAATTAGTGGATTAGTGGGATATAACTGAACTAATGCAGTATCAGTTTGACAATGTTTTAATTTTTACTGCATCAAAGATGATGAAAACAGTCATTTGCCCAAAAGATTTCTTCATCCTCCAGAATGAAAATCCCATTCTCTAGCTAGAGTTTATTGGTGAGAAGCAAAGAGCTGCCTTTCTAACTTTCCTTTTTGTTTTAATATCACTATTGTTTATATTATTTAATTCCATTAAAAAAAAGGGTCTCACCATGCAGTCCTGGCTGGCCCAGAATCAATCTGTAGACCAGGCTGAGCACAAACCTGAAAAGATCTGCCTGCCTCTGCCTACCTATGCTGAGATTTAAAAAAAAATGTGAGCCATTATATCTGGCTAGTTCCACTTTTTTAAACTGTATGTCTTTACGGGCTATTGAGATACTTTGATATATGCATACACTGTATAGTAACATCATCATTAACACTCTGATATGTACTGAAGATAATTTTTTGAGGTACAGAGAAAATCGCTGAAGTCTAAAGAGGTCAAGAACAGGATATGCTATTAATTGCTACTTCCCAAGTCCTACAACAGTCACCTGCAAGTATCAGTAACAGAGGCTCAATAAATATCTACATCAACTGAACAGATGTATAAGAAGTAATTAAACAGGATTCAGTGGTCCAAATGACAAAATAAGTACTCCAAGTAGATATGGTTTATATGTAGAAGGACTGCAGTACTCTAATAAGTAGGATATATGAAAAGTCTTATTGTGAAGAGATCTGAGATCTATACTAGGCAAAAAAAAAAAAAAGAAAGAGAGAGAATGTCATGAACTAATCAATTTTTAGTTAATTATTTTGCTGCTTTGGCAGTAGTAGGACAGTGTAGACTATGTCCACCAAAGAAGACGTTACAAATGAAAACTTAGGAAGACCCCTGCTTGAACTGCTAAGGTCAGCAGCACTGGGAATAAAATAATTTAAAATGTTTTAAAAACTACAAAGCATTCACATGCCAATGCAAAACTGGAAGAGTATAAGAAAGCAACAGACTGAAAGTTGAACCAAGGTTAAGGGGCTGGGTGTGGGAAGGAGTCACCCTGCTTTGGAAAGCGATTTCACAGTAGACGACCAATTTCAAGTAACAGGTCATGCATGTCAGGTTTAACTGAAGAAAGCGATCGACACAGCTAAAGATGCATTGGTGTAGACAAAAGGAGTTGTACTGGCTAGAGTACAAGAGCTAAACCAAGGTAGCCACTGGAGGAAGGGGGACAGTGTAACCCTGCATTCGGCAAACTCCATGGAGACATAAGATCACAGGGGACTGAGAAACAGTGGCACAAAGGAGAGTACAAAGAAAATGAGGGAAAAAATGATACAAGAGAACAGCAGGAAAATACCAGAAGATAATAAATGTGGTCTGTTCAGAGTAGTTTAGACAAATAAAAAGAATGGGAGAAGAGAAGACCTTGCCATTCAACAGTGGAGCAGAGAAAGAAAGGGGTTTCCTTTCTTGTTACTGCTTGGTTGACTTTTAAACGGGGAAAGCTAAAATAGGATAACCTAAGAGGACATGAAGGGAAAGTACTGAATGCTTTTTAACTGTAAAAATTCCACAATGATACATTTTTCTTTTTTGAAAGAGGGGTCTCAGCTGGGCGGTGGTGGTACATGCCTTTAATCTCAGCACTCAGGAGGCAAAGGCAGGGCAATCTCTGTGAGTTCGAGGCCAGTCTCTTCTACAAAGCGCATTCCAAGGATGGCCACGGATACACAGAGAAAACTTGTCTTGAAAAACAAACAAACAAAAAAGGAAAGAATGAGGAAAGAAAGGATGAGAGTGAGGGAGGGAAGGAGGGAGAGAGGGAGGGATGGAAAAAGCAAGCAAGCAGGAAAGAGAGGGGTCTCACTATGTTATCCTAGACTCAAGAGGTCCTCTCTTGTCTCAGTATCCCCAGGAACTAGACAACAAGGCACACCCCCAAGTCAGGCTTAATGGCACATTTTCTGTGAGACCTCATCAACCTGGGTTATTCCTGAATTTGTGAGCTTTATTTAGTCTCACTGACTTGGCTGGCCTACACATTTTTAATGAAAAAAAGCAGGCTCAGACGGAAGAATTTCATTCCAACTTTAGGGCAATTAAGGCATTTCATTTATCTAAAGGTGCAGAGTATAAAAAGATTAAGATTAAATACCACATTAGTAAGCAATATATAAACAAAATTATAAAAGTAAACATGATAACAATACCTAAATTATTTGTTTTCTGGGGAAGAGGTAAGGTTGTTTGGTTGTTGGTTCTTTCTGACCAGATGCCTTTACAGTGATCCTTCTATATCAACATCCTCAGTCATAAGAGGCATAAACTACCAAACCAGTCTTAAGATATTTTTATTGAAAATAAGACTGACATGGAAAAAAAAAGTGCAATTAACTATTTAGAAAGAAGAAGCATGGAAAATTTGAGGGTATAGGCTTTTTAAAAAAAGAAAAATGTTACAGGACTCTGTGGATCATAAAAATGTTTTAGGACATGATGCCAAAGGCATTTCCTGATGGTCAGAGTTCAATATGTAGGAGGGGGTTGTGGGAAACAATCCTTATTCACAACTACCAAAACAAAACCACCCATTCGCAGCCATTTACTGCAGCAGCATCCAGCAGCAATTACGAAGCCAGTGGCATCCCTGAAATGAACCCTGTCAAAATGGTTTGGCAGGGCAGGGTCCAATGCTCTGTATGACAAGAATGCAGAAAGGACTTGCCTCAAATGGCTCTTTCTGGTGGAAGTCACAAGGTACCACTGTCTAGCATCAAAAGGAACTGATAAAGTATTGGCCTAATAACACTGTATATGCTGTACATTTGCTACAGTCACAAAAAACAAACATCACAGATGTCTGAGACACAAGGCCTGCCTTTAAGAAAATTTGATGGGAGCCAAAATAAACATATACACATGTTTATGTTGATACATATTCAATAACACTGTAACTAACATGAGAGCCATTCAATTAAGAATGATTTGTTAGTAACTATTCTGCTGGGCCTTAAAAAAAAATAAGCCTTCTCTTCAGTAACTTAGTCTAGCAAACGAGTAAACCATGCAGTGCATGAAACAGATGGAATGATAGGTGTTCCACCACTAATCTCTGTTAACCAACAGATTAACCGGTACATTTTCTTGTTTTGGTGAAACACTGTCCAAAGCCCAGAGCACACTTTAGACACAGCAATAGCCATTCTTTGTATTTCCTCTATATACTTTGATTTCCACAGAACTGTATATGCTCATCAAGAGTCAAATGGATGGGGCAGGGGGGAGGATAAACACACCTTTAATCCCAGCACTCAGGAGGCAGAGGCAAGAGGATCTCTGAGATTGAGGCCACCCTGGGCTATAGGGCTATAGAGTGAGTTCCAAGACAGCCAGAACTACACAGAGAAATACTCTGACTCGAGAAAAAAAAAACAGTCATTGGTTTTCCTGTCAAAAATGTTTACATCATTGCTACGGTTTAATTGAATTTAACTAGATGACTTATCTAGAAAGTGGGCAGGGGAAGGAAGGAAAGGCAGGAGGAAGGTGGGGTGGGTGGATGGATGAATGGATAGGAAGATTCTAGGAAGGCAGAGGAAGAAGAGTCACCAAAGATAACGCTGTCAAAACAGATGTGGGAGAAACAACTGTGTAACACTAAGAAAAGGACCACACAAGTCTTAAGATGTTTGCTTTTAGTGTGCTTTACTGAAGGAAAACCAAAACCAAAATCCTAACAGCATGTTATAATTGTGGTTTATTCAGGAATGACAACACAGAACTCTAACTGGCATTTTTTTAAACATTGATTTACTTCTATGTGTGTTTTGCTGGCAAGTATGTCTGCACCGTGTGCATGCAGTGCCCTTGAAGCCCAGAAGAAGGCATCTGATTTCTATAACTAACTGTGAGCCGCCATGTGGATGCTGGGAATTGATCTATGGGCCTCCAGAAGAGTAAGTAGCCAGTGTTTTAACCATTGACCCACCTTTCTAGCCCCTTTAGCTGGTAGTCTTAAAACAAGTGAAGGGCAAGGAAACCTGGTCTTACACCAACAAATAAGTATATAAACATATCTTAATTTTAAAATGCCAAGATATTGTTTTAAACATCTTTTCTAGCAACATGATCACTCATTAAAAGCTTAACATATATGTGTATATGTACGTGTGTGTGTGTGTGTGTGTGTGTCTGTGTATTCTCAAGGTACATGATACTTCTTTGTGTCTGAAAGCTAAACAGGTTTTCCAGAGAAAGTCACTGGTAATAAGAATTTAGGAGGCAGAACATTCCTATACATTGACCAAGAAGTATGAAAGAAAATGAAAATGTCAAAATACTTCTTCATACTTACTCTGCCCAGAATCATGATCAATTTGTTCTATGGCATAACATTTATTCTTTCTCATTTTTGAACCTGTTTATTGGGAAATGATCAATACCATCTACATAGAGTTTTATAAAGATTAAAATAAATTTTAAATGTGAAGTATTTAGCAATGTATCTGACACATGGTACTCAACAAAATGTTGCTTATAGAGGGTAAAGAAGACAGCAGTCACAGTAGTGTGCTGACTGCTGGGAGGACAGGTGCCTTCTCTGACTAGCCCTATCCTTTCAAGTTCATGAGGGTGCTGACCCAGATCTCCAGGCTCTGCCTTGTTCCCTCCTCTTAGCTTTACAGGAATCCACATTCCTTAGGAGCAGGTCTGGGTTGTGCCTATAATTTAAGGTCCTTTACTCACAGCACAACCTTCTCATTTAGAAAGCATAAGCAAAACAAAACACACACACAGAGAGAGA
>LOEQ01005770.1:45338-78143 GCA_001685075.1 Bramus lutescens | reverse complement strand
ATAAAGAAATTGCCTTGGCCTTTTGATAGGCCAGCCCTTAGGTGGGTGGAGTAGTCAGAACATAATGCTGGGAGAAAGAAAGCAGAGTCAGGCAGATGCCATGATTCTCTGGCCCGAGACGGATGTAGGTTAGAATCTTGCAGGTTAGCCATAGTCTCGTGGTGCTACACAGATTATTAAAAATGGGTTAATCAAGATGTCAGAGTTAGCCAAGAAGAGGCTAGATACAATGAGCCAGGCATGGTTAAAAGAATAAAATTTGTATGTAATTATTTTGGGGATTAGCCAGGCGGACGGGAACTGGGCGGTACGCTGCATACTCACCGCTTATCTTTGCAACATATATTACTTGGCCTTTTTCCTTTGTAGCTCTTAATATTCTTTCTTTATTCTTTATATTTTGTATTTTGATTATTACATGGAAAGGTGGGGTTTGGGGGGTTCCAGTCCATTTGGTGTTCTTTAAGCTTCTTGTATCTTCATAGGCATTTCCTATGATATACATATGATACATTATGATACTACATATTCATAAAAAGAAATAAAAGTATGTTTTACAAAGGAGCTTATTTGAATGAGAATGGACCTGCTGTCTAAAGAAGCAAAGAAGCAAACATGTCTAGTATGTTCCTCTGTCATGATTCCTACATTAAAGTAAATGATAGATTATGGGACTATAAGTGTTCTCAATCTACTAGAATGATGCTGTATGCCTAAGACATAAATGAGGTGAGGATCTTTTGAATGTTTTCCCTTGCTATGATGGACTTAATTACAAAGCAAATGCAAACCATCTAAGTATCATGAGGCTGTCTATCAGTGCTGAGTAACTGGGCCACATTGCACACACACACACACACACACACACACACACACACCATGTTCTGAAAGAAAGAATAGCTCCCTTTAAGTTTTCTCTTAGCAACCTCAGCAAAGTGACTTATTCTTGACCTTGTCTGGGGACAGAAGCAAGAATGACATGTAAGAAGGATATCAGCGAGCATTTAAGGTCTACTGATCATAACATATTCAGATAAGAAACACTCTGCTGGATATATGTAGGAAGAAGCATCTCAAAATGTTAATGCACATTTTAAAAAGTCTGTTTTTAAGAATATAAAATATGCCATAAATTGAAGCAAGGATGTTATCAACAGTAGTCATGAAAATCTAGTGCTCTGATAAACCAGGAAATGCTGCATCTAATTGAAAGGTGTGATGAGTGTCTGATGACTATCATCACACTGATGATACCGAGGATGCAGAACATGACCAACAACAACATAAGGATGAGATGTCAAAGTCAGGTGTACTGGTAAGTGCTTGAAAGGCTCGCAAATGTGCTAATGAGGTTGACTGTCCACCTGAGAGAAGCAATCCTTGCAAAAATAAGTACCATAGAACTGCAATAAGAATAAAAACCAAAGAACTCTCCCAGTGTTATATCTCTTCGTGAATATTGTGGGCTTATGGATGTCCGTGTGTCTGTTTAGTGTCTGTAAAAAAGGCACTTGCCTGCATGTACATGTGTGGAAGACAAAGGTCGGCATCAGGAATCTTTCTCAATTTCTTTCCACCTTATTTTTGTGACCCTGTCTCATAATCAAGCAGGGAATGCCATTTAACTAAGCTGGCTGGTCAACAAGCCACAGATATCCATCTGTCTCAGACCCACAGTGCTTTAGTTACAGATGTGTGTTGTCCCAGCAGGCTTTTATACAATGTTAGGGGTAGGAAATTTGGTCCTCGTGTCTTTTTTCTTTTTTTCTGCAATCACTTTATTTACTTTACAATCTACCAATCTCAGGTCCAAACTATGGTGTGTGTTGACGTGTTTACACAGCTCAAATTATAAATGCAAAATTTCTAGGTCACCATTGAGAAGGATGATGATTCTTTTATTTTTATTTTTTTATTTAAATTTTGGGTTTTTTTTGAGATTGCAATTTAATGACAACATTTCTTCCTTCCCTTTCTCCTCTGAAAGTCCTCTTCTACATCTTATCCCATACTCCTTCAGATTTATGGCTTCCTTTATCAATTGATTATATGTATGTATATACATTTATGTATACATATATATTCCTAAATGTAACTTGAGTCCAGATAGTGGCACTGAGCAACCATTTGGTGTGTTCTTTCTAGGTGTCACCAGCACTCCTGTTCATAGCTTCACTATTTTTACAGTCAGTTTGGTTAGACTTTATGGATATAGCTTCTGATATTATTAGATTTATATATTTTATGTGTATCAGTGTTTTGCCTATATGTATGTGCATGTGCCATGTGCGTCCTATATGATAGCTCTTTAATTGTTTGGGGTTTTTTTGAATTGATAGAAGTAATGTGATGTTTTGTTTAGGATTATAATTCAATTTAAAACAGGAAGGAAAGGGTTGACATTAAACCTCTACTTAAATACTTATTCTACTTCAATAATAATTTAAAATGTGCCCACAATACTTTATCTTGTCTGAAACTTAAGAATGTTAATTCTTAAGGTTTGTGCCTGTACAGTAATTCTTCTCACAAAACAACCAGGTACTTGATGAATAACTATTGCCAGGTTCTTAATTCTTCATTCTTACATTCTTTCCTCTTCAACTTCTATGGCTTGTGTAGTTTAGTCTTATTATAGTGTCTATGGTGAAGAGAAAACATCATTACTTCTGGCCAAATACTACAGTGGGCTCTCGTGTACCTGTCACGAAGGCGTTCTTTGATGCAATGCTCTTGTCAGTGTCCCCCCACACGCCCATCTTTCTGCTCCTTTGCAGCCTTCCTTGACTCTGCTGCTCTTCTTGAAACAGCCTAAGCACACATCTGTCACAGGGCCTCTTCCTAGCATTCCTCTCTTTAGAAATCCCCATGATTTCTTCCCCCATAGTCCCTCAGTTGGACAATTTCTGAAAGCCTTTATTAATATCGCTTCATTTCTCAATACTCCAAGTTTTATCTCCTTTTCCTGTCTGCCTTTGCCTTCTCATCCTTTTTCCTCCTCATTTTCTCCTACTATTTTACTCTGAGCTCTTTGTTATTCATCCTTTCTCCATGTCATCATGCCTAGAAAAATGTAGATGCTCTAAATGCACAAGGTACTGTTTACTGTCATCCATCCTCTGCTGCAAGAGCAGTACCGATCCTGACACATTCATAGCTGTCTGTGGAATGGACAGTGGAACAGATCCATGAATGAATCATGAACCTCTTCAGTCCTAAGAGCTGTCTGTGTATAGAGGGGCAGCATCCAATGCTGCCCATATGTTCATGTTCTGGGGGTCTGACAGACTTACCCTTGTCACTGCCTTACCTCAGCCCCCCACTGACAGTGATGGAGTTGACAAGATGTCAGCTGACCCTTATTGATTATGCATGATCTTATTAGCAGAACCCCTGCCCAGCATGACCTAATCCTCCCTGGGCAAGGCTGTGATATATGAGGACCAGCACTTTGTCACTTGAGGTTAGGGAAACGGGCAGATCACTTAGTACCTGTGGTGTCCAGAGACACTTACCCCCTCCTGTGCTTTGGGAAAGAAAACAGGAGAGACCAGTACAAGGGGCGCAATATGGGTCAGACAAGTCACTGAGAGCCACACAGGCCCACAGCTGCTTATTTATTTATGTGCTACTTGTTAAAAATTCATCCAGTGTGGCAGCTCTATGAGGCTTATCCCTGTAAATAGTAGAGTCAGAAATGTAGCAGAGAGATGTATGCTTGAAGAAGCCTACTGAGATCCCTGAGATCTGAGACTGAAGTTTCCTGGAGTCAAACCCCATGTCCTCACTTGTCCTTGTCCCTACTCTGCTTGCTCTTTCTCCTGAAAGACAGGGCTACCACTGCTGTATGATATTTTGTTTTGTTCTAACAAATCAAACTTGCTTGGAGTCGGAGAAATAGGGAACAGTCACCAGTTGCCTCCTACCTCTAAAGTTCATTTCCTCCGTCCAAACGTTCTAAGATCCTCTTTGGCTCTGCCTTACTACTTCCTGTCTCCTCTCTGTCTACAGTCCCCCAAGCCTCTAGGCTTAATTTAGGTCAGCTAGTGGCTAACTCCACCCTCTGATGCCAAGCAGGCTTAATTTGTCAAAACACAAACAAAATATCAAACAATATACCACAACAGATGGGGGGGGGGTGTTTAAGCATGAGACCTAAGAATATGAAGGGTAAGTTCTGTGGTGAAATAAATTAGGCCTCTGCTGCCATTAATGGTACCACCTTATAAAAAATAAGAGGGAAGCTTCTCTGCTTTGAGAAAGGAACAATGAAAGAAACGTCTCTTTTAATGCACGTAGGTAGCCCTTTTCGGTTACCCTCTATTCTTTATTGTGGGACACCTCTGTGAAGTGCTCAAACTGTTTAACTAGATATTCTACTGCAAGCATGGTGTGGCTGACTTGATCTTATTTTGGGACATCTGCAGTCAGATGAAAGGAGGAAAATATTGAACAAGTAGGAACCACTGGTCAGGCCAACAGATAAGGGGGCAGTACTGAGACTATGAAACACTGGCTCTGGAAGACTACTCTGCCTTTATAAGAGATGAAACAGAGCACTGTAAAAACAAAACCAAAATTGCCACAATCATCCCTTGTAATTGCCTTAAAGAAGAATGTGGCACCAATGTGGGGCATATATAATCTCCTCCAAAAGTCTTTTACAACTGTAAAGAGATTAACTTGTGCCCAGGAATAGATGGCTCTCATTTTTCCAAACTTGGTTGTTTACTGATAATAGGGAGAAAAGCGTGCCCTGCCTTGTTTCAGCCATCCACTTTACGAGTGCTTTCTCCAAACTGAGCAGTCTGGATAGGATCGTTAGTAAATTTTGCTTATTAAATGCACAGATCAAGTTATCTGCTTGTCAGGGAAGTGGCTGGGCATGAGTAGAGGCCCTTGCTGCTGAGTGAGCACTCGTGGGCTCCCTGAGCACACCTCAGCATCACCCAGCCCTTAATAAGTGTGCCCAGTGTCCTTTTAAAAATGATTGAATTATGGGTTTTTATGACTCTATAAAATCCTTTATTAATTTTGGAAAGCTACTGCATCTTTTGATCCATCCAGTCCCTACCAGGAGGTTAAATTATTCATGTAGATTCTAGTTGGCTCCACTGATTGAGCTCTGGAAGAGTAACAAACAGGAATTTTTGGTTTCTGTAAAGGTCATGGCAAGGTTCATAGCAGAAAGCAGAAGGCTGAGGTATGTAGGTCTTTTGTGGGGTTCGGGAAGTTTGGAAAGATGGGAGAAGGCCTTTTTCCAGTGGTCAGGGAGACTGTTGAGAAAGCATCTAAGTTCAAGTAAAGGATGAAATTATAATGATGGTGTTCCAGTTGTGGATGTGTTTGTCTGTGCACATGGTCATGCAAGTACAGTGTGTGTGTGTGTGTGTGTGTGTGTGTCTGTGTGTGTGGTGTGTAATGGGAATAAAATATTCTGTGTGTGTATGTGTGTATAATGGAAATAAACTATTCTCATTCTCTCTCTTCTGTGCATATAAGTGTATGTATAATGGAAATGAAATATATTTTATGTGTTATAATTCTCTGTGGGTGTAAGAGAGAGTGAGGGAGAGCAATAAGAGAGGGAGAGAGTGAGAGTGAATCATTTGTCTGTGGAGGAGAAATGTCAGGACTGTCATGAGAGGGTCTCCATGCAATGGTTCTCATACAAACCCTGAAGTGAGCAGCATCAAGGAGAACAGACTTACGGAAATTGTTCCAGCCTTGAAATAAAAAGATCTGGAAACTGTTTCAAGATGCTACATGATAGCTACAGGACTCTGGATAACAATACCTTCTGGAGAAAGTGTACCACCTGAGCTGTAGTTTGCTTTAAAGGAGACTATGGTACAGAAATTCTGGGACCGGAGAGATAATTCAGAGGTTAAGAGCACTTGCTGTTCTTCCTGGTTTAATTTCTAACACCCACTTGCCAGCTCCCGTCCATCTGAAACCCTGTTTTCAGGGCATATCATACCCTCTTCAGGCTGCTACAGGCCCTGCATACCCTCCATGATCATGATGGACAGGCATATCTGCAAGCAGAAAATTTATAAACATAAACTGAATAAATGTGATGTCAGGTGTCATTCATTTCCTTACCCTTACTCATTTTCCACCAAGGATGTTCTGATTCTTCCATGAGCCCTTTTGGAAATTACTTCTTTTGTGATTCTTTTCTTAAGTTACTGCCTCTCATACTGTGACCTGATGAAGTAGAAGGGTGAGCATGGGACAGAACTTGAGTCTAATTCAGAGCTGAAGGCCAACATGGAAAAGCTCACCCACGCATTTGCAGCCCTGACCCTGTCATCTATGGACGGGGACAACAACTCTGATCAGATAACCTCCCAATACTGTTATAGGAAGAAATGAAATCCTACATGAAGGAAGGAACTTACGATTTTCAAAGCAAATTCTTCATGTATTTCTGTGAGAAATATAACATAAGTAACAAAGAGATTAGGGGTTCTGACTTCGTTACTGAGGACCCAGACTTGGGGCTTGGGCTATCATGAGTCTTCACTAAAACTGCCGGGAGTATGAGGCTCTTACTGAGACACAAAACTGTTGAGAAGCTGAAGGTAATAGAACTCCTGAAGGTGGAGTTGAGGTGAAAGGTGATTTAAAAAGTGGCTCCACTTAAAGGGTAAAAACCTAAGGAATTGTGTACTCATTTTCTTCAAGACTGAAACATTCAGTTCCACAGGGAACTTTCATTTTTTTAAATTTAATTAACTAATTTATATTTTACATATTAATCCCAGTTCACCCTCCCTCCTCTCCTCTCACTATTGCCCTTCCCCCTACTCCACCTCCCAGGCACTTCTCAGAGAAACTAAAGCCTTCCCTAGAATGTCAGCTAAGACTATCATGTCCCCTCGTTGAGGCAAGGCCAAAGTGCCCCCACCCCTCGTGCCTAGACTGAGCAAGGTATCTCTGTATGGATAATAGGCTCTACAAAGTCATTTCATGCTTTAGAGTTAGATCCTGGTCCCACTGCCAGCAGGCCCATATAATGTCCAAGCCACTCCAGGTGAAGAGAGGGAGGAACCATAATAAGAACAAAGGGGTCAAGACCATGATGGGGAAACCCACAGAATCAGCTGACCCAAACTTCTGGAACATCCCTGACTCCTGACTGAAAACTGGGGGACCTGCATAGGACAAATTACACACCCTGGATTCAGGTGGCAATGGTGTGGCAGGGAAGTTTCTTAAGCCAGAAGGTAAATAAGTCAAAATGGCTTCAGGAAGTCTTTGCAACTAACCAGATTCCATAGGCCCCTCCCTCCTAAGAATAAACAATGTAGGCTGCTGAAGGCCACTGTCAGACAAGTCAACTTGGAAAGATGCTCAGCAAGCCCAAAGGGCAAAAAGGCTCTGAGCCCAAACGAGCTGCTGCAATGGTCAGAAACCAGCTGAGCTGCCTAGAAAAGGTTTAGGCCAAACTCAAGCCACTTGGAAAACACATTCTCCAGTCTCCTAACCTATCTGCAACCTGTTGAGTGTGCTCCAGGTTCTCAATTATTGTGAGCTGCCACCCATGTAGGGGTTAGCCTTAGTCATGCAGATGCCTTTGATTCATTTCTGCTCCTGACCCAAATTCCTGGGATTAACCCAGTGAAACACATTGGTTTATCAGGTTGCATTTGATGGTAGCCATGCTTTGATCTGTTGTGGGCTCCCTATGAGGGGGAAGTAGATGTCTATATTGAGTCTTCCCAGGAAAAGTCTTGGCATAGAACAGGAATCCATACCAGGAACCAGAACCAGCAGCACAAAAAAAGGAAAAGGTAGCCAGAGACACAGTGAAGTTTAGAGACAATTTAGGTTTTTTGAATATTTTGTCAGCTTAGGAAAAGAAATTTTTCTTTTTGTTTTGAATGAAAGAATATATAGCTAGGGTAACTATCATGTGTGTGTGTGTGTGCATGTGTGTGTGTGTGTGTCTGTAATTGCTTGGTCCTATGTATATATGTATACATTTAAGCAGAGACTGAGCTTTTGTTTCCCATCCACCTATACCCAAATAATCACATAAAATTATATTAATTACAACACTGTTGGGCCAATGGCTCAGGCATATTCCTAGGTTGCTTTTATATCTTAAATTAACCCATTTGTACAATCTGTGTAAAGTTATGAGGCTGTGTCTTTCCGGTAAGGTTCTGGCATTTTCTCCATGGTATGTGCCTGACTCTGCCTTCTTTCTCCCAGTTTAGGTTTTCTGTCTAGCTATATTCTGCCCTGCCATAGGCCAAAGCAGCTTCTTTGTTAAACAATGGTAATAATAAAACATGTTCACAGCATACATAGGGAAATCCCACATCATAAACAGGCATGATCACATGCTTGTGGAGAACAGAGGTCAATCCGAGGTATAATTCTTAGTAACAGCACCACTTTAAAGAAAAAAAAAAAGGAATACTTTTCTTTTTTGTTGTTGGTGTTGTTTTTTTTGTTGTTGCTGTTCATTTTTTTGTTAGTTTGTTTGGTTTTTTGAGGCAGGGTTTCTCTATATACCTTTGAAGCCTATCCTGGCTAAGCCTCATACTCACAGAGCTCTGCCTGCCTCTTCCTCCTAAGTATTGGGGTTAAAGGCGCACATCTTGGCAGCTAGAGAAGTGACTCGGTGGTTAAGAGCACTGCTGCTCTTCCAGAGGTCCTAAATTCAATCCCATGAACCACATGGTGGTTTACAACCATCAGTAATGAAACAAAGTGCCCTCATCTGGCCTGCAGGCATACGTGCAGGCAGAACACTGTATACATAATAAATAAAAAAAATATTTAAATAAATAAATATACAAACAAACCTAACAAAAATTGTTAAAGAAATATGGTACCTCATTGGTTTGGTATTTATAAAGTAGGCTAGGCTGGCTAAGGAGCCAGTCCTGGGGGATCTACCTGTTTCCATATCCCCAGTGATGGATTGACATTCATGCATCAAGCTGGTACCACCATGCTTGTTTTTTTTTTGTTTGTTTGTTTGTTTGTTCATTAGTTCATTTTTAAATTGGAGTCTAAACATTCTGGGGTTTTTCTCAGATCCTTTAGCTTGAAAGGCAAGTACTATATCAACTGAGCCATCTCTCCAGCCCAAATGGTCCATATTTTTAATGTAGGTATTCAGAATGACAAAGTGTGTAGAAGAACACTACCAATACAATACAGAGAATACAAGGACTCCTGGAGTTTTCTGCTCAACCTCCTTTGTAGGCACACACACAAACACACACACACACACACACACACAAAAAAAAAAACCCTTCATCCACACTTCAGCATGGGCAAATCCAGAGAATAAAATGAATCCCAGAGACATTGATGTATTGAACAAAAGAATATTGAAAGCTGTACGATATTTCAATACTCACTATGGGCTAATTTTATGTTCCAGACTCCATAGTCTAGCTACTGCAAGAGTGTTCACCAAACACTGTCAATATCTGTATTTCTCTCATTTGTTTATTATTCTTGTGTTTAGGCTTCTTTCCTGATGTTGCTCACTGAGTTACTTCCTGTTATTTTGTATGTGTAGGTTTGTTTTGAAACTTTACCCTCTCTGTGACCAGGGAGCACTGAGAAGCTCCTGTCTTCTATGTCAAGGGTGGCTCTGTATCTGTCACTTCCGTTAGCCCCACACACACTCCCAGTGTGTCATACTCCATCCTCTAGCAGAGATGAGAATATGGTGCAATACCTAATCCACCAACAAGTGTAGATTAAACTATTCCAGGTCTCCAAGACACAGCAGAACTCATGTTTCCATGGTGTTTAGAATCACGCACAGGGATAAAGACTACAGTAACAAATGGTGCTAAACCCCAGTCTGGGACCACAAATCTCTACTGATGTGTTTAACCAGGGAATAGTGAAATTCTAGTTTTAGTAGGAATCATATTGTTTGTGACAATTATCACTACTAGAAATTTGAGTTTATTCACAGGCTGGCAGAGTTTTCTCAGACTGGGGAAACTAGCCACCCCATGTTCAGACACCTCCTTAGCCTTGTCTGGTTCTCCATGTGTTGATTTATTTTATGTCAAATTGAGCAGAGAAGAGGAAGATTCATGATTAAAACTTGCATGTAGACCACAATAGTAAGGATAGGGCTGAAGTTTTCCAAATAATTTGCTACAGATACCATCAGGTCAAGGTATCATCCTTCATTCTGTCAGTGGTTACATAGAGACCACTTCCTTCTTTTTTATTGGGTTGAAATTTATAGAATAATCAGACACTTGGTGTCTTAGTTAAGTTTTTTTTTTATTGCAGTGAAGAAACACCATGAACACAAGAACTCTTCAAAAGAAAACATTTAATTGGGGTAATTTGTTTACAGCTTCAGAGGTTCACTCCATTATCATCATGATGGGAAACAAGCGAGTGTTATTAGAGCTAAGAATCCTTACATCTTGATAGGCAAGCAACCAGAAGTTGACCGTGACACTGAGCAGTATCCTGCGCATAGGAAAATTCCAAAACATGCCCTTACAGATATGCATTTCTTCCAACAAAGCCACATCTCCTAATAGTGCCTTTCCCTATGGGCTTATGAGGGCCAAACACATACAAACTACCAAACCAGGGAGGTCTGATCCTTTTTGTCTGTTTACAGAAGTCCAGTTTTGGAGCCTTTGGTGACACAGACACAGAGGAACATGGGGCTAATACAGTCAGGATGAGGATAACTCTTTGTGAGCAGAAAACAGTGCCAACAGAAAACCACGCGGAAACATGGCTCCTTATACTTATCTAGGCCTGTGAAAAAATGTTCACATTACCAAGTTATTTTGTTCCAAATGCTTCATTTTAAATGCCTCAACACTAGAGAAAACACTACCCAGAGTGTCCTTGTTTCCTTCTTCCCTTCCATAAGTGGCTTTATTGAAACCTACCAAGTCCAGGCCAGCTACTCAGTGAGTGGAGTCCAGAGATGGGAAACCACATTTGGCTTAGATGGCACATAAAAACACAAAGAGAAGTCCAAAGATGCAGTTCATCTTCTTTGAAATTTTGTCAATTTCTTTAATATGTTTCGATAGCATGGAAAACCAAACCTATAGGCAAACTGTAAATCTGAATCTGGGTGACAATAAGTTTTGAAAAAAAATACTAAGAGCTATTTTCACCAATATACTTGATGACACTTATTAAAACGGTATTCTCATAAGTTTGCTAACCTGGTGTTTCCTTTTAATTTGTTTTGTCAGAGGCAAAACAATGGTTAAAGGGAACTATGTCCATCTAAAAGTTCCTAAGTTGATTTTCTTTCCCTTAAAATGGTCTTTGCCTGAGTTGCAATAAGTCTGTAAGAGTAATACTGATATCACAAGTCCTCAAGGACCAAAAGCTTTAGAAAAGCTTCTGATTCTCCTCCCTTTCTAATTAATTAGTTAATTTAAAAAATTATTTTATCATTACAAAAATAATTGGTAACTCACTGTCAATAAATGGGAAATAGATTGATAACTCAGTTGATAAAATTCTTTACTGAGGACTCGAGTTCAATCCCTAGAACTCTCCACAAACAATCAAAATGTAGAGCAATGGAACCTAGTTGTCACAAACAATTATGTTTAGTGATGGAATCCAGTCACCACAACCCATCAAAACCTAGAGTGATGGAACCCCAGTCACCACAACCAATAAAATGTATAGTGATTGAATCTGGTCACCATAACCAATCAAAATCTAGAGTGATGGAACCTATCACCACAACCAATCAAAACCTAGAGTGTTGGAACCGGGTCACAAAATAGGCTATAGCTGCAAAACTTTCCAATAGCCAAGGCTCAAGGAACGTTGTGTATGAGGGCAGAGAAAGATTGAAAGGGTCATAGGATCAGAGGGTTTGCTGTTAGATCGTGTTTCCTAGTAATGTCAGAATCTGTGTCCATACAATCTCAACAACGTGACATCTGAAACTTTAGCAGAACGAGGAAAATAACAATAAACATGCTAACATGAATTAGGGAAAGACCATGAGATCATAACTGCAGAGAAAGAACTACAGACGACTGAGGAATGCAAAACGGAAAACATAATCCATGGAAGAACGCTGCAATTGGTGGCCGAATACCAATGGTCAGCCCTGGAAACATAAATGCCAGTAATATGAAACATACTAAGAATCTCTCTCTCTCTCTCTCTCTCTCTCTCTCTCTCTCTGTTTCTCTCTCTTCTCTCTCTCTTTCTTTCTTTATCCTTCTCTCTCTACATAGCTATCTTTTGTATATAAGTAAGTATGTGTGTGTGTTTGTGTATGCATGTAACAACTACTAATGAAAACACAGGACATGAATTTTAAAGCCATCAAGGAGGAGTAGATTGGGAGAGTATGGAGACAGGAAAGGTGAAGATTAATGATACAATTATACTATAATCCCAAAACTAAAGGATAAAAATGGAAGAAGAAAGAAAAAGAAAACTGGTAGCCCATACTTCTAATTCCAGAGCTAGAGACATCTAAGTGTTCACTGAGGCTTGCTAGCCATGGAGCTAATTCAGACAGCTGAGAGATCCTATCTAAAAATGTAAACAACGAAAGCTCCCCCTCCACAAAGATGTAGTGTAGGCACAAGTGAGGAAAGGCATCTGATACATACACACACACACACGCACACACACACACACACACACACACACACACACAAATGCATGGGAGGGGAGAAAATCAACACGTGAAAAAATGAGACCTGAGAAGGGAAGCATAATGCACATTATGCAGCTTACAAACACATCATGAGTTTGTCCAGCAATGTGAGGATTGAAGGGAACACACCTCCTTCCAGTGTTATCTCATATCTGTCTAAGGAAAAGTGATTTCTCTGCCCTAAGCAGCCAAAATCTACCAAACAAATGAGTAAGCAAGTAAACAAATAAGCTGGATTTTCTTGATTTTTTTCATTCTATTTTGTTTTTTCCCAAGTTTCTTAAATTTTGTGAGACATAAAATATTTAAAAAAATAGCTTACAAAATGAATTTATTTAAATTATTTACATTTTTGTGGGTTTATTCCAACAAAAGTAGCAAGTGCTGACAAAAGGTTGCTATAGATATGTGAGTATTGTAGCCATCTCCAAGACAGACTCAACTGTGTTTTGTTCTTTCAGGAATAGCATAATTTTCTAAATATGAGTGTGGAAATCAGGCTCTATTCCTTGCTTGTAAGCTTTCTGTGTCTAGGGAAATGAGTTGGGAAAAGTTCATGTAGAATAAACAACTTATCTGTATAGAGATTAAAATAAAGGCAGTGTGGACCTGTTACTATTATTATTTTCTTTAATTTGGACGGCTAAAACCAAATACAAACAACGCTAACACAGAATTCCAATTCCTGGAGCAAACTCTTTCATGTCCACAGGACCCTTTGACTTTCTGTCTTCTGAGGGTGCAGTGCATGAGTCCTGGCGAGGTCTTTTACCTAGGAAGCCTGTCTATCTGTGCCTTTTGTATTCTTCTGAATTGAGGACAACACAATTTAGCAACATTCACTATTTTATTCACCGCATAACTGTTGTAAACAGTAATTGAATTCTGACTGATCCATGGTTTTGTGGCCAAATCAGTTGCCTGCAGGGGTGCTGTGCTGTTTACAGTCAACCCTGAGGGGAGGCAAACTCTGAATGGATTAATTCTGGAGTGTCATAGCTACATTTGAGCCAGTCACCAAATTCTCTCCCCACCCCCATCCCAACAAAGCAGAGGCTTTTGTTGATGGACCAAGCCAGGCTTTTATGGCAAGACTTATTTCTTTTAAAATTCTGTGTCGAATAACCTCTTACAGAATTGAAGTTATTTTCAGAGGGAACACACAGTTTCATATCTTGTGAATGGAAATGGACATTTTAATTGTTACCAGCATAACCTCTATTTTTATTTAAAGTATCCAGCAAAGATCCTTGTTCCTTCAAAAACAGAGACAACAATAGACATGTATAAATCTTGGAAACCACATAATAGGCAGGTGTGAAGTCTTATCCCTACCTAAGTATACAACAAATGTATAATTGGAGAAAATATGCATAATAAATTTAATGAGCAAATGATGGATATCACTATATGCAATGAGCATTAAAATATGAATATTAACATTAAATTAAATGTGAATAGGAATTTCAAATAAAATGATAATAATGTAGAATAAATAGTTACTATACTAATAATTATATCAAAATAAGGCAGTATTTTAAACAAATTGGGAAAAACTAAAAGAATAATGATGTGTCAGAATTTTAAGTGACCATCCTTTATATTACTGGTTAGATAGTCAATTTTTAGCAATTAGAAAACTTACAATGTGCTGATGATATAATTCTATGTTAGTTGTTTCTTCTACATATTTGCAGAAATGGCCAAGTATGTAAAACATAATAAAAAAGATAGATACCTAGAAACAATCGGTATCCATCTGTCTGGCAAGAGGAAACTGCAAGATAGAACATCCTTGTTGATAAGCAGTGGGCAGACACTTCTGTGTGC
The DNA here is from genome assembly GCA_001685075.1 of Bramus lutescens. Classification (NCBI taxonomy): domain Eukaryota; kingdom Metazoa; phylum Chordata; class Mammalia; order Rodentia; family Cricetidae; genus Bramus; species Bramus lutescens. The sequence goes on along the minus strand of LOEQ01005770.1, from coordinate 63,646 downwards.
TATTTACTAATGGTTTTTCCATTATTCAGTGATGTTGAAAGGTGAAATGACAGTGTTATCAATGTTAAGAATAATAGGAAGTATTTGCTTTAGCAAAATATGAATGAGTCAACCTTTCTGAACTCTTTAAAATATCCTCCTATAATCAGTATTTTCAAACAATTAGAACACAAATGTGCTCTTGGTAGGGTGGTTACAAATGAATTTTTTCCTGATGTTTGAAAGATTTATTGAAGATATACTACATTTACATACACACTATAAGTGTATTTTCATATATATGTGGATATGCTCATCCATGCTTGTGTTATGTGGATGTCTGTTGTTTTCCCTCATATCAACGGTTTAGGCTAGATTGGTTGGCCAGAAGGTCCCAAGAATCCAGCTATTTCTGCAACACAGCACTGGGTTCTAGGAACCAGCACTCAGAACTCAGGCTCTCATATTTGTAAAATAAACATTTCCACATTGAGCCATTTTCCCTTTTCATATGTGTGTGTGTGTGTGTGTGTGTGTGTAACACGTCTAATAAAATTCCAAAGACAGATATTGGAGTTCAACCTGAAGGTCAGAAAAGTAAAACAGCCAACCACTGTCTCTTATCGCTACCTCAGCCTGAAATGGCGATCTTAACTCCAGGAAACCTCAGAATGATACTGTGTCTGAGAGCTGTCTCCTTCATCTTATATTCCTCTCTAGGGCCTCAATTAAAGGCATCCACCACTACCACTGTTTTTTTTATGGCAAATTACTGTGGTTACTGGTATTAAAGGTGTATGTCAGTGCTGCCTCGTCTGTAAGGCTGACAAGTGGGGCTGTTTTACTCTCGAATCTTCAGACAAGCTTTATTGATCAAAATACAAATGAAGCATCATTACATGTGTGTGCATGCAACATGATAGATATATAGACATCTGTCTATGCATAGATATGTAATTGCTTTGTTGTGTTGATGTGTATATGTGTGAGTATGTATAATATTCACATATAAGTGTGTGTATATGTGTGCACATTTCCTTTATGAGTAGCTTATTTTATAACCAAACATGTGAATGTGTGTGTGTATAAAGAAAATATTGTTACACTTTTTTTTTCCGGGAACCAAATGCTGTAAAAGAAGTATGAATACCTGATTCTACTGTCCTTAAGGACAACATCTCCTTCTAGGCAGCTTCTATACTTTATGAAGTTTAAAGAAACAACTGAATAGCCACCCTGTGCTTACTGTCCATCCAGTTGCTGTTCTGCCACTCACTCTAGATGCTTTTAGAAAGCAAGGCACCAGAAGAGAGGAAAAATATCATATCATCTAGCTTTGGAAGAAACAGACCCGCTTCTGAAACTGCATTATCAGCTATGACCATTTCAACTGAACAGAGTTTTCTCTAGATCCATGTGTGCTCCACCAACTTCTCAGAAGCTGTGTTATAGGGAATGCTCTTCCCGAGACAAAATCTGATGGAAATAGAGTCTGAGTAGAACAAACTAGTTAAGTTCTGCTCCCAAGAGTCCTTGAAGATGAATAGATGAACTTGGAAAGAAAAAAAATGTCATCTGAAACAAATATCCTGTCAACATTTCACAGAAAAATCATCCATAATAATTCTGTAATGACTTTTGTTCAAACATTTCATGTATTTTTGTAAAAAAAAAAAGTCTGGTATTCAACTGAGTAATGACAACAAGCAGCAAGAAAAGTTTTGTCGGATTAATTAATTCAAGGAAGGCTGTACAACATATCCAGAGATGAGACGGCACCTACCTGACAGCCTAGCACTTAGAAGGCTGAGGTAAGAATGATTTTAGGAGTCAAGGCTGTTTAGCCTACAAAGTGACACCTTATCTCTTAAACAAAATGGACAACAGAACTCTCACCAATAGCAAGCTCAACAGCTATGTGCTAGCGCCCAAGAAAGTGGAAGGCGGCCTCTTATACGCGCTCTACAGTAGCTACAAAGCAAAGCACCTCTCAGAGTAGCCCCGGCTCTGAAACAAGCTACGGCCTGGGAAAGCTGAACTCGCAGAGGTATTGGCTAGGAAGAGGGATGTGTTTTTAAATCCTATTCTTGTACATCAACAAAATCAATTATTAATAGCAATATGAAGGAATAGAAAGTGTCTGGGATGGAAGTGATATTGCGCATATCAGGCAGAAATCCCGAATGATGAAAGGCTCATCTCAGAAGCAGGCTGTGTACAAACTCCTTCCACTCCACCCCCAGAATATTTACTTACACCTACAGAAGAAAAAAATGGAAATCTTTACTTTAAAATAGAGAGAATTTTGTTGTCAGTCAGTTCGTGCTACTGCAAACATTTATATCAAAAGACAGAAAATAGGGTTTACAAGATGAGGGCACTATTACAGTATTGGGTAAAACAGGAAAATAAACACCTCAATTAGAATTTGATATAAAAACAGACAGCATTTGAAAAATCTGCAAAGGACAGACTGCTATTACTAGAAGGTTCAGGAATGCATTCATGTTTCTGCCTTTCTGAGCCTGCTGCTTCTACCCCTTTGCATTTCTTGTTACAAGTATTTTTCTACAAATCCTAAAGGATATAACATAATTTTCTGTACACACACATACACACAGTTATATACACATCATATACATACATATATGCAAATATGTGATGTACATATACATCATATATATGCATCACATGTATATCACATTTTAATGTATAGATGCATTATGTAGAAAGGCAGATAATTTCTCTTGATTTTTAGCAAGAGCATAGTACACTAACTGGCTTTCAAAATTCTATAATGACAAAATAGAAAAATCTAAACATTACAAACTTCCAATATCCATAACTTTAAAACAACACGTATATACAAAAATATGCCTAAAGTAGAAATGCATGGGTGATGAAGGGACATTAAATATTTTCTCTAAATCCTTTGGAAACAAGTGCCTTCTGTGTTTCCTGGGCACTGTGGGGTACAACATATGTAAACTGTCTGAACTGTGAGGCATTGTGTTGTTATTTACTGTTTGGAGCCTAGGTGAACGTGGAGCCGTTCACAGTCTGAGGGCATAGTTCCATCCATGCCTATGTAAGGGACACTGCTTTTGTCCCTTGTCTGTAAAGGGAATGCCTTCCACACAGCAAACTTGCTGGCATAACAACAAGAATACCTGATGGAGGGCCTTTGAATCACTTGGGAAGAAAAATGTATCTGTACCCATGCCATTTCTGTGACAACCTAATTAAAATGCATAAAAAATCTGAATTTACCCACTAGCTTAAAATCTTCTGTGGAATTCACCACATAAGTAAGAGGCCATAAGCAAACCAAGCCTAGAGGCATCTGAAGTTCTAAATTGTTGGTTACAAAAATGAAGACACAGAGTTTCAAAAACATATTAGTTGAACTTACTGCTGAAAATTAAATGACAGTGGTACCATTTAGATTCTAAGGTGGTCACCAGGGAAGAGTAGCTCCATCAGATTTGGAACAAGTGTTAAAGCAAAACAAAACAAAAACAAAAGAAATAATACTCAGACATCCCGATATTTACTTCTCCTAAGCTTAGAGAAAAATCCTGCTCTTTAAAACAAGGAAAAGCTAAGCAGGCGTATTTTCTAAGGTGTAGTTTAACTGGAGAAATAACCGTAGAAAAATAATACCAAACATTTCTGAGAAATGGAGAGTCTTGATGCCTGAGGTTCGTATTAGAAGGGAAGCATAAAAATGGACGCGAAAGTAGAAAGGGCCTGAAATGAATAATCAAGAATGAAAGCAATCTGAAAAGAACACCTGCTAGACTGACAGGGGAAGAGGAATTGAAGATGCAAAGTAAGATAAATGCTCATCTCGGAGATGCGCAAGATCGAAGGTAGGGAAGAAGAGGCAGGTATGAACTGGGGATGCAGGAGACTACACCGCAGCAGGTTTGTTTCAACACACACTTGAATCAATGCTATGCAAAGATCTATGATAACCGCTATGCTGTTTTGTCGATGCTCAGAATAAGCAAGAGGAATCAGGAGGAGTGATGGTAAAAGGCTGAGAAGCTGGATCCATCTGTCTTTTCCTTTTCTGCCACAGTTGTTATTATTATAGCAAAGCTGTCACACTCCAAGTCCACAGGCACAATTCATTCTCTACAGTTGAGTTTCTTGATAGGTAAATGCTTGTCAGCTTAAGGACTCAAGCTTTATGTTTGAAGTCAAATCTTTGCTTTCAATAGACTACAAGCTACTTAATTACTGTTATGTTAATTTCTGCATGTTGGACACTGGCCAGATTCAGCCCCAGTGTCTGGCATATAGCTCTGCTTTAGCAATTTATTAAATCATTACAGGTATCATCTTTGGCTGTGCACTTTCATTCAGGATTAAATCAAGATCTACATGTTATTGTTTTCATTTTTCTCATCACTAAATCTATTCTAGTCCTCTGTAGTTTTAATTTTGTGAGCTCCTTTTTCATCTTTATTTCTATAATATATATCTTTAATTAGCTTTAATTAAATATAGTGGTATGATTGGGAAAAGCAATAGTTTATAGAATATTGCAAGATTAATCAGGAAAAATAAGGGAAGCTAACAAACTCCAGTGCAGACTGATTATTTAAAAGGAGAGAGTGAGTTTACTGAGCTATATGTCTTCTATCCCCACAGCACTAGAGGAACAACAATTGTTCTTTAGGGGTTGCATGCTTAGTCTCTGGCTTCTGCATTTTCTGTTGATATTGGTGTCTTCTTTGCTTTCATCAAGCAGATATTCTACTCAAAGAAGCATACACAGATTGAGAGGAATACCTCACATCTTTCAATTGTTCCTACATTCCCATGAGCTAGCTGTACAGTCTTTGTAGTAATGAACTGTAAGATGGTGCGAATGACCTCCGCACATTACCATGTTACAAAGAAGAACATGGCTTAGTAAATGCTAATGAGAAAAGAATGAGATTTCTGGTAATGTGTGTCTAGAATGCTGTTCACACATGTGCATGCATGAACATGGTCAATGTACGTGAGGCCACTTACAACCACGTAATATATGGTTTAATCCAAGGAGATGTAAGATACAGAATCCAGGGACACTATTCTGGGCAGAGAAAGAGAATGCAGGTGCGCATGCAATAAGGAAAGAACTTGCTGTCTCTAGGCAGACTAAAGAGGTTTAGTATTGCTTGAAAATGGCCCACATGGTGAAGATGACGAAGCTAGAAGGGCAGCAGTGGAAAAAAAATACAGTCACTATACTTTTTGAAAATATATTCAGGACACCAATAAAGACTCTGTAGCGTAAATATTTTGTACTTAAAAAATGATATCAGAGTTGTGCTGCTCAAATAGATTGGTGACTATCTAATGGGTTGTACTAAAGTAATCAAGGTAAGAGATTCCTGACAGGAGAATGTTGCTGTGGTTCATAACAGAGGAAATGGGCATGAGGACAGAACTGACAAGCACTTGAATATAGGTTAAAGTCATAATTTTAGCACTGCTTGATAGTTTAACAGTGGTATGCGGGAAAGCTGGAAGTGGAAAGAGAGGCAAAAGGTTAGGATTGCAAACTTAGATAAGGTTATAGAGAACAAAAGGTTGGGACTGCAAACTTACATAAGGTTATAGAGAACATAAGAAGTGGAAGCATAAATGTAAGAAGCAGAAACAAACCATGAGAAATTGCAAGGGGAAAGGGATGGTCACTGTAGAAGAAAGCTAGAACCCCTGAGCAATGCTTGAAATTAGGGCTTAGACCTGGCCAGAGTAGGCTGGAGGGGAGGACAGTGCTGAAGCCTTTGGTCATAGGACAGCATAAAGTGTTGAAGGGACAGGGAGACCTATGAATAAATGCTAGGTAGGGGCCTGGGTACCTCTGCACATGCTCACAGTTCATCATCAGAGTCAGAAAGGACAAAGTGGGACGGTGAATGGTTGTTGAAGTGCTAGTTAGGGTCTTGTCTCCTCTGCAAACACTGGCTGCTCTTTATGAATTATCAAAGGGTTGCGTGAAAAGGAGATTGACAGGAATAGATTTGAAGTCCTTCTGCTTGTGCACTGAGGTAGATCTAAGAAAGGTACATCCAGAATCTGTCTTATCTTCAGTCCCCCAGCATAGACCCAGAAGCTCTGCTGTTTATCATGCTACAAGTTGATAAATATTATTCGCCTTTTTTCCTTCTCTTTTTCATATAGCAATGTTCAAAGCTAAGAACTCAGTAGATATCCAATAGTGAATTGAAATGTGATTGGTTGAATAATTGGTAATTATAAAAAAAATCTGTTTCTGAGGATTATAAAAGCTATACTCCTCGACTTGCAATTTGGCTGCTTATAAAGTGTCAAAGAATTAATTTCATACATTCTTTAGACCTTTTAGTGAATCACACTTTTATTATAGATTAAAAACACCATTTTTGTAAGACGGAAAGTTGAGCAGATCTTAAAGATTTCCATGTCAAAAAATATGTCTGTCTGCAGACTGAATGACAGGGCCACTGAAACAGCAGCCAACTTGCACTTTCTGTTATCACATCTAAAATAGCACAGAAGGATTCAAAACAAATTCAACAGAAATAAGTAAATAAAAGGAGAAAAGGCACTAAGGTTTGCTTTAAGATTCTAGGAAGGAGAAATGGCGCCGCGCGCGCACACACGCACACACATCATTTCTACAATGCATTCAAAACAACTTTAAAACGAACTCCAAGCTCAAATGTCCTTGGGGATTTCAGAAAACAAAGAATATGTTTTCATCTTCAAACTATGTCGGATTCACCGAGGGTGGGAGCTGACCCCAGGCATGGACTCTGAGATATAGTTCAGCACTGCTTATTAAATTTCGCTTCTTTTTCTGTCTCTGGCTTTTGCCCGTCTTGATTCCTGCTGTCTTCACACTGCAGGTTATTAATTCTACACAAAACATTACTTAAAATATAAATAAAGTCCAATCATTGAATTCCTTCATTACAAAAAGAATTCTAATATCTCTGTAGGCCAGAGAAGAGTGATAATAGCTGATATTTCAGTCATTTATGATCTAGGTGGTAAACATACATTTTCTTAAGCTTCACAGAAACAGATAGCTGTTGATAGTCTTCCTACTTCATTGGTGAAAACTTAAAAAATTTAGATTCTGTAAATTTCTTCCCGAGGTATATAGCTAGACTAGGTAGATCCAGAACCTTTAAATTTTAGCTATATTTGTTCATCACTGTTCAGCAAATTATTTAGCTAAAGTTATAAATTCTAAATATGTTAGCTAACATGTGAGAAGGCTGTAAGTACCTTAGATATGCTAGAAGTGTTGCTTTCTCAAGCTTCTAAATGCAGAGTAATTAGCCATACGTGTCATTTGTAAGATTCAAATGCTGTTATAAGGACAATTATCAAGACACAGAGGAATTTTTACAGAAGTCACAGAACTTATGATCTGCTTCTACCTGTGTCGTAGGTCAGTGGTGGATACAGACACCAGGGGTAGAGATACGGCTCAGTGGATATAATGCTTGCCCAGCAGTCATGAATTGGGGGTTCAGCTCATGAACCAGCGTACACATTCGTAATGTCAGCCCTGAACACTGCAGGATCTCAAGTGAGAATTGCAGGTCAACATGCCATTCTGAGATCCCTGAGGACTGCAAATCATCTTCTGTCTCATAGTGACTTTAATGTTAACCTGGCTACTTATGATTCTGTCTCAAAACAGTAGCAAGAAACACATGGAGATTGTGATAGAACACAGAGAAGCGTGCAAGTTTGAACTCAAATCTGTTACAATAAAATTATGTTAAATCATTCCCACAATGCTAGTTTTTATTATCTTTAAACAAACAAGAAATGAAAACCACATTTTACCGTCACAATAGTTAAGTTCCAGTCTGTACAACCCCTTGCATATGTTGATTTTATAAATTTTAGCCCATATCATCCCATTATTTGCATTATTGATGCATCTTCAACTTAAGCAATTGTGCAAGGCAGTCTGTGATCATTTCCAAGCTACTAGTATGTACAGTGTATGTTCCAAGAATCCAAATGCTAATCCGCTCTCATCCACAAAGTTCTTCCAGAGGGAGTACATGGTCCAATTTTCAAAAATACTTGTAAAGGATCAGTGGATTGAAGAGTCCCCAACTAAAATGGTTTTCCCACCATGGAGCTTATATGTACTTAATGCTCACAGTCCCTTGTTCATCAGTCCTTACAGATACATTGCATTTGTTAGCTTACCTTCAGTAGGGTATGTTCATCTTTTAAGACAATTTATCTTTTTGGAGCTCATATCTGAATTCATTTTTCAGTTTCTAAAGTGTGGCTGTGTAATTCTTGTATGTCATGCATATAGCTCATATACTCCTAGTATTAAAGCATAAGTGTTACTTTTATTATTCTTAGTTAATTTGGCTGGGTTTAACTTTATAATAGGTGTAGAAAATTTTCATATACAGATAATGACTTCCATTCTTTTCTAAGTGTCTTTACATAATTTCATTACATTTTTCTCACTGGGGATTTTAAAGTAAATTGTTCTAGAACAGAACTACTTGGCCTATGGAATAAAAACTGCTTTTTTAAGACATGACTAATTACTACCAAAAAAAAAACTCACAAAAATTCTAACATTTAAAATCTTTAGATTTTCTCAGTTGTATAAAGGAAACCATTTTATAATATGCCCTATAAAATAACTGTTATGGACAAATAACTTATGCTTGGGCCACTATTCTACCTTTGAAAATGACAGCTTTATGAGAAAAGGAACTGAAAATGTCAATATATTGAAGAGGAAAACTTTCAAGTGCGTGGGAAAAAAAGTGGGAGAAAAAGAAACTGAACAGCAAAATAATAGTACAGATGGTTGTCTGTCAGTAATGCTTAGCTTGTTCTGGGAATGTTTATACTGGGACTATTTTGGCAGTGGTTATGATGCAGTGAATATCCCTAAGTCACTATTTACAAAGATATCTTAGACAAGGAAGTGGAGAGGACAAAGAGTAGGTGCAGAGTTGTGGAACTGGAGCTGGTGACTGAGCACGTCTAAACAAAGAGATCTTCACCGGAAAGATTGAACCCCCACTGCTTATGAATACAAAGGAAACAGCATAAGGCCTAGGTGGTGATGGGGCCCTTGCTGGGGATGCTCTTGGGAACATCTAGGACATTCACACGTCTGCTTAAAGAATTTTCCAATCTATTTGACTAACTATCGTGCTTGATTTGTCATAAAGAGACTAAAGTCAAACAGACCAGAGGAAAAAGATTGTTCCATTTCCTCTCTGGTCTACAAACAGGCCTTTTACCATTTATTTGTCATTAAAACAGTCTGCAACAAATTGGATGGAAGGGAAATTTTCATTCTTTACTCAATTTATCTAAACTACATAGATACTTAACTGTTCAGATTGAGTCTTTTAGTGAATTTCATTAATTTCTAAGGGTGCTGAACTGTTTCAGGATGAACCTGGGAGAAGTCGTGCTGCTTGGAGGAGAATTTTCTTAAATCCCACTGGTAACAGATTATGCCATGAGTTCTGGATGCAATGCAGTTTTGGGAGCTGAGAGGCAGCACCTCCATTCTGGATGGGCTTATGCATCTCTTCTCACTTCCCACTTCCTTCTGTATGGAGAGTGTCCCAAGAGCTTTAAAGAAAGTAAACAATCCAATGTAAAGCACCTGCAAGAAAAAAATGCATGAGACTTGGGCATTTAAAGACAATGCTTTTCAAAACATCATTGGTAGAATGTAAATTGAGTTGGTAAAGAGACCTAAATTTTACTGAATAATTACAAGAGTCACATCTCAAGCAGTTAACTCTGACCCTGAGGATAACTTGTGGGTCTACTTCAGGGCCTCAGAGGCAGTGATTCTGGCCCCTTTTCAGCCCTTCTGTTATTGTGGGTTGTTTGGAGACAAGCTGTAACCTAAGGCTGTTGACTCTCTTCACAGGGTGACATGCTATTTTGTTTGGTAGACTATTTAAAGTCATAACAATGATGTCAAAATGTAAACAAAATATAAATGAAAATTATCATGCACCGCTTAGTTATGCTATATTCAGCATCGAAAGCAGGTATAAGTTTTTAGGTAAAGGCTTCAGAAGGTCTTATACAGGAGTTTAGATTTAAAATCCATTGATGTGGGCACAAATATACTATAGGCAAGCAGCATATAAGAAATACAATGATTTATCTCTTCTCCTCACATTCTCTTGACACCATTAACAACTGTAGAGTTTACTCTAAATACATAAGGATACTTTGCTATCAAAGCTTTTTCTTGTGCGAAAGACAGATGTGAATGTAAATTAGGGTGAGAGAAGTCAATGAAAATTTGGAAACTAGAATCAGCACTTTATCTTTTCTCCACAGAGATGGCATAAAAATGAGTAAGCACATCTTGCTTCCCTTTTTCTCTGCACTCTGTCATAGCAACATAAATACTAATTGGTTACTATGGTGATCTCAAGTTCATTACTAAAACAGAGCTATCTATGTGCACTGTGTGCAGGTGAGAAGATGAATGTCTTAGCTCTCGAGCTTTGCAGACTTGGTCCTAGAGTGCAAAAACTAGAAAATGCAGCTTATCTCCATGCAACTGGTATATCTGTTAATTTTATCCTTGTCATTTCTGACTAGATCAGTTCATGTATCTACGGAGGCTGGAGTGCCAGCATATATGTTGGTGACGGAAATTAACAACTTCCAAACACTTGCAGTCAATGAGAAATACCAGTTGTAGGCTGAATTTAGCAGCTAACACATTTTATTCTATTGCTGAAAAGACTTCAGCACCCTTGAGATGATTTAAACCATGACTGGGATGTGGTGGAGGCAGGCTAGTCAAACCCTGCCAGTCTGGGCCTCTCCCTCATGATTCACACTTTAATAAGAAATCCCATTCTTGAAGACCCAGTCCCCTAAGTCAAGATTTTGCGCTTTAATCGCCAGTTGCCACCAATCAGTCACAAAGCGTGTCAGGAACTTTGCGGGTCCCTATTTCCTCATTTGAAAGGGGGCTTGATAGCAGAGCCTCTCTATAAGGGCTGTTGTGGGGATTAAGGGCTGAATTGTTCTAGAGTAGTTCACAAACAGAGTGGTCTATAAATGCTAAATACTAACCTATGGCTTTGATTTCATTAGCCCTTCACACTGGAAAGAGCTCTGTTCAACAGAGGACTCTTGTCTATTAATGAGATGTATAACTAAATACGTACACATTATGCAAGTAAGGGCAGATGCATGCTAATATGGGTGCTTATACTAACATATTAGACTGACTTTCCTTTTTATTCCACAATTGTCAGGATGCTGGATATGATTCTATAGCTCTAACATTGAAAGGGACCTCTAAGTCTTGGGAGTGGGTTAGGCAAGGATGAACCTACCCTCAGGGCATACATGCAGGAGAACTGACTCAACCTCCCAGTGATCCTATCTGCCCTGTTCCAGTAACACCCAGGCCCAAAAATAGGGTTTGGGGTGACCCACCCTAGCATCTACCCCATCTGGGACCTACTGGAGCTCATGAAGGGGCTGGTCCTATAGAACAATATTCACAAGATCTCCAAGACTCAGGGCAGCTACAGGATATCCCATGGAGTTCTGGGAAGGACCCAGTGAGGATGATGAATCAAAACCAGAGGCCTTGAGCCAGACCAGTGACTCAATGCAGGGAACATTTGCCAGTCATGCTGATGGGACAAAGGGATATACTATATGACACACTGAAGACTCCAACATCGCCAGGATGGATGGAGAAGTGATTGAGAGGCAGGAGAAAAGGAGAAGTATAGATCTTTCTGTTCCTGGTGTGGTTTTTGTTCGGTTTTGATTTCTTGGGGGGATATTTTGTTCTTGTTTTAGTTTGTTTTTTGCTTACCTTGTTTTGTTTTCTTTTGTGACAGGAGGCACAGCAGGGATGAGGAGGGATATGGGGGAGCTAGGAGGTGAACAGAATTGAGGAGCTTGATGTAAAACCCCCAAAGATTCAATAAAGAAATTAAAATAATTAAAAACAGAAACAAAAGAGAGTTGGTGTGGGAAAAGATAGATACTGATCCATTGTACCACAAATTGGGGTTTAGAAATCTATGTAGCCTACACCTATTTCCTATCAGTCTTCTTTTCGTATCCTCTTTCAGCCATCATGACTCAGAAAGCAATGCGATTCTATTTTAGATTAGTAAGTAGAGAACAGCATTTCTTTTGCCTGATCTTTAAGTCAACACAATGGGGGAGGCTATGTATCCACCCCCCACTGAAACTAAGATTCTAAAGTAGTAAAAGATAATATATATCATGTGTTTTGGCAATGTGACACAAATTCTTTTTTTATTTTATGGGATATGCTTGAAAATTGGGTCTTTTGACAATTATACCAAAACATAGGTGGGTATAATGAAGAGAAGATGTCTCAGTGGATGGTGTAAAATCCTAATAATAGTACCTCTTTGCCCATAGATATGCTAAAGGTATATTTGTACCATCTTCCCAGGATCCAGTATTAAAGAAATGGTCCTCTGGATGTGGGGATTTTAGCCACAACGGAATGTGGAATGAATTACAGGACATGGGGAAGAGTGGTCTGGGAATAACCTGTGAGGAAATAGAAAAGTTTCCCCAAAGCTCACACTAAAATCAAAGCACATGATGGGCCTTATAAGATTTCCAGACCAAGGCTTTTGATGGTCTTCCAGCTCATGTCTGCTCTTACTTTCTGCTTCATCACAAATAAAGAACAGAGGTTGAGAACAAACAGTGTAGGGGAAAGAGCTGTAGACCAAGACCCCTGTGACTCCTGATCATTGGGTTTTGAGATCATCCATCACAAGGAGAGGAACTGGAAAGAATATTCACTTTCATATGAGCCTGAGATTACAAACTGAATGTGACCGACTGTTGAGCTTTTTAGTTGAGAAGCCGTGAGGCTTTCCACAAGCACCATGGATGTGATAGAATAGGAGATTTTAACTATATTTTTGAGAAGGAAGTAACTGAGAAAAAAAAACAAGCTCAGACATTGATTTATTTTTTAATCTAAGTAAGGAAAGATAACAGAGTTTTAATTCTTTACTACGCATCTCTCCCAAAGTAACATCCACATGTTCCACAATTCAATATTAATGTATTAATTACAAAAGTGTATAAAATGTGCCACAAAAGCAAGTGTATTCCTTTGTCATGCATACGTTCAAGATTTCCAGGTATATAGCCTAAAAAAATTACCAAAGAAACATCAGAAAACTATCAGACTCAAAAAGGAAAAACTCCATATAAAAGAATAGTTTATTTTGAAAATAAAATATACATTATAGAACAAAGACACATTTATACCTATACCAGTTAGATGGTTGGGCATACTGGACAAAGTAAAAGATGATTAATGGGATATCACTACGTTCTCTAAATGATATATTAAATGAAAACACAGAAGAAAAGAGACCTGCAACAAGGCGGATATCAAGATTAAGCAAATCAGATTTTAAAAGTTTTATTATATCTTTATCTTTTTAAAAAATTGTGTGTATATTTGTCTATGTACAGGTAAACACATGTGAGTGGCCTCTGTGGAGGCCAGAGAAAGGTGGTAGGTCCACTGGAACTGCTATTACAGGTAGATTTGATCTGCATGATATAGGTGTTGGAAATTGAAGTTAGGATTTCTGTAAGAATAATAAGCTTTCTTAACCAGTGATCCAGCTTTCCAGCCTCCAATTTTAGTGTTTTGATTTTATGTACAGTTAAATGAATAAGTGTAGCAGTTATTGAAATGAGCAGTCTCATCTTTTCTTGCTTAACCATTAGAAAGCCATCATTATGTCACTGAGAAACGACGTGGCCAGTGGTCTGTGAGTATAAGGAATTTCTAATGAAAATGAAGGATTAGTGTGTGATCAATTTAAACAGTTACATAATTGATACACACATAATGCATGTGCATTGGCTATCTTCATTTAGATGCCACAGAGGAAAAAATGGAGGCCCCAAAACTTCAGGTGGCTGATCAAGAACAACAGAACCAGAAATATTACAGTAGACATTTTTTGTTGTCTGAGTTATCTTTCACATTTGCATTATGCAAAAGCAAATGGTGAAAATAGAGATACAGTTGTGCCACTGCCCATGGTGCATGTCTTTGAAGCTTCTTCATAGTGTGCCTCATCACATGTAGGTATGTAGTATATGTGCATGTGTATGTGTAAGTGTATGTACTTGTGCATACGTGGACATGAAAATAGAAGGTTGAGTATCCTCCTCTTTTCTTCCCTCTCTGTTTAATTTTTTGACACTGGATCTTCCATTAAAGCTGGAGCTCAGCTAGTGATCAGCAAGTCCAGAAATCCTCCTGTCTCCACCTCCCTAAACACTATGGTTGCAAGTCTATGTGGCCATTTCCAACTCCTAACGTGGAAGCTGGAGATCTGAACTTTGGATTTCATATTTGCATAACAAGCACTCCTACCTAATGAATCATCTCCCAAACAGGTTACATATTCTTTTTGTTCCTGGCTCTGAGGCAAATGGTGTTGCTGAGCAAAATCAAAATTACACATCACAGTACTGCCAACACTGTAAGTTTATAATCAAATGGCCTCATCTGGACTCTCCAGCCAAAGATGTAATATGATATCAAAAATAATTGTAATACGTTTTATAATCCCTTTAATATTTTTACTAACATTGCTTATCAAGTTCTTTGATGCTCCTTCTCTTTCACACTTAGGAAGATATAACCTGTCTGTGTGACAAAAGAGCAGGCCATTCCAAACATGTTTTTCTGATGTGGGATGCCCCTCTGTATGCTCTGAATGCCATTGGTTAATAAAGAAGCTGTTTGGGCCTGTGATAGGGTAGAGCAGAACTAGGTGAAAAAGGCTGAGCTGAGTATTGAGAAACAGAGCAGAGTCAATGAGAGAAGCCATGGAACTGCCACCAGAGAAGATATGCCAGAACCTTGCCAGTAGGCCATGAGCCTCATGATAAAATATAAAATACTGGAAATGGGTTAATACTAGATGTAAGAGCTAGCTAGCAATACACTTACATGATTGGCCAAGCAGTAATTTAAGTAATATAGTTTCTATGTGGTTATTTTGAAAATCTGGGCAGCCAGGAAACAAAAAAGTGGCCTCTATACTACAAATTGGTGCTCTAACATGTGCTAGATAAATCCACGCAAATCCTGAGAAAGTTTGAAAAGGAATTCTAGACACAAAAGAACAGAGTTTAGCACAGTTTCTTGGTAACCACAATTTTTTTTCTATATGGGCTTGCTATATAACTAGCACGGTACCACGGGGCACAGTAAAAACTGTGCAACTTCATTAAATAAATGACAGCTTCCTGGTTTTCCAGCACAAACGGCTTTAACTCTTTCAGGAGGTCTGGCTACAGAGCATTTGAATGGGGTCTGTGAGTAGATTACTACGACTTGCTTAATGGTAACATAGACCTGCTGTGTGCCTAAAAATGGGGCAATGTACATGGCTTTCAGAGGCAACAAACAGCTCCTCCATGCTTGACTGGGCAGAGCAAGCAGGCAGGACCATATTACCCCTAGCAATGATGCTGCTAAGGTTTTTAAAAGCACTTAGTATTTTAAGAAGCCGTCCTGGTCAGAAAAGGATTACAGATATACATTAAGGACAGATTCAGACATTAAAGACCTCTAAATGAGACACAGTGTGTTTAAAAATGTACATAGGCCCACGAGAGAGAAGTAAAACAATAAGTAAATGTCATATAAAAGAGTACAGTTAGTCATAAGTTACAGGAGTAAAGATAATAAAATATAGACTAAGAAAAAGAAGCCACATAAAGGTGGAATATACACAGAGAATCTGGATTATGTATATTATTGTGTAGGAGCTAAGTACAGAAAGACATTTCATTGTATGGGCTACTAAGCTAAACCAACATATATATTTTAAAAGTATTCTGATTCTAAAATTTGGGTCTAAGGATATGTTGCTTTAGGAAAAAGGTTCTTTTGATTTTAGAGGATAAAAACTTGTGGAATCCTTCCAGATTGATGTAGTTTGATAAACTAAGACCCCCTGAAAGGTCACCATGAACATCCCTCAAAAAATTACTTCACCCATTAAACTTCAGAAAGCAGTTTGGTGAGAACTATGCCCATATTCCAGAATAATGTTTTAAAATGTCTATTTATATTCAAAGGGGGATATGCTGTAAAGATTTGCATTTGTATGGATCTTGCTTTATGGATGCAAATTTAAGGTTAATTTTGTTATAGTGTGCATATGTATTTATAATCCTGATTAAGAAGGTATTGTGTTTGCCCAGCTCATTTAAAAATGTAATGTATAATTAAGAAATATGAGTTAATAGATATTCATCTATAATAGTCAAACTTGTAGTTATGTTAGTTAGATTTTCTAAATATATAGAGATATATTTCAATTAGATAGGTACTCTTCAAATCTTCCAGAGACCTTCAGAATATACATTTAAAATGTTTTAGGAAGTTAGGACATCTAATGACAATGAGACAAATCGGATGCTGGTAGCACCAATTACTTCAAGAGGAAGATGGGCATCAAAGAGGCTCCTTAACAAGTTTGTTAGTCATTTGGGAAGAAACTGCTCTTGCCTGGACTGTTTGATGAACTGGACATGCAGGACCCACAGAGAAATGACTGCTGAAGTTGCCTGAAGAAGGTGAGATGATCCTTCAGGGTTCCTGCTACATGAAAGAGTCTGCCGCACATTCTGCTGGAAACAGAAGAAAGTGACTGACAAACTGCCTATATAGGTGGAACTGTCTTTGAAATTTCCTTATTCATGGAAATGTTTGGTGGACACTATGGACTTTTAGGCTAAAGATGGATATCTCAACAGTACAGAAGAAATTTGGGTGACTATCCAGGTAGCAAGATGCTTCTGTCAATTCTAGAGTTTTGGAAGTTTTTTACAATGCACTTCCTGTTTGCTTAGGTAATATAATATCCTTCTGGGGTCTTTGATGGAGTTGAAGAATAGTTACAATATAGTTTTCTTTAAACATGATAAAAGATAAAGTAGTTATAAATATTGTAACTGTAATTCTTGCTAGATACCTGTTTTGTTATATGTAATTTTTCTATGTTAAAGTTATAAACTTCCTTTTTATTTAAACAGAATAGAGGAGTTGAAGTGGGATGCCCCTCTGTTTACTGTGAATACCATTGTTTAATAAAGAAGCTGTTTGGGGCCTGTGATAGGATAGAGCAGAACTAGGCGGGAAGGTTGGGCTGAGTGCTGGGAGAAAGAGGACAGAGTCAAGGAGAGAAGCCATGTAGCTGCCACTGGAGATAGGCATGCTGGAATCTTGCCAGTAGGCCACGAGCCTCATGATAAAATATAAAATAATGGAAATGGGTTAATACTAGATGTAAGAGCTAGCTAGAAATACACTTACATGATTGGGCAATCAGTGATTTTAATAATATCATTTCTGTGTGGTTATTTCAGGAGTCTGGGCAACCAGGAAACAAACAAGTGGTCTCCCTACAACATTTTTCTATTTTCACATCAGTGTTAAGAATGCTGTGCCAGGTCACAGATATTCAATGAATGACAAGCTCTGGGTATGCTATTTCACATTTCCCATAGGTACATGGTTTAAATTGATACCATGACTTTATTTATTAGTTTATGTTTGAGACATACTATTAATTTGATTTCTGTTGTACTTTGAATGTGAAATGTCTCCCACAGGTTCCTATTACCCAGAGAGTGGTGCTGTGTGTGTGTGTGTTAATGTGTATGTGTGTGTGAATACGTGTGAATGTGTGTGGTTAAAGACTTTTTTAAGTTTGAAGACCTATTTTTCAAAACTGCATATACCTTCTTCCAGGATTACTGCTGTTTTGCAGCTGTGGCAGGGTCAGTACAGGGATGAAGCCTGAGAACTGTAGACATCCTCTGAAATCTCTGGGAAGCATCTAGTTTTGCCCATTAACTATGCATTCAACTGATTATGTCTTAACCATGTCAGTTTATACAAAATTTCTCTTCTTGAAAAATACTATAACCCATTTATTATGAGATGTATATTTGTGAATGAAGTTAGGTATATATCCAAACTGAAAGAAAAATATTTCAAATATGTTCCACAATGTTTTTTCTTTTGGAAAACTCAGCCAGGCATGATAGAGTCTACCATTCAAAATAACACTTATGAGTCAGAGACAAATTAGTCTTTGTGAGTTTCAAGTCAGTTTGCACTACATGGAAAATGACAGGATAGGCCAGTAGGGGCTACATTCTAAGCCTGTCTCAAAAAAAAAGAAAGAAAGAAAGAAAGGAAGGAAGGAAGGAAGGAAGGAAGGAAG
>LOEQ01005770.1:28502-45276 GCA_001685075.1 Bramus lutescens | reverse complement strand
AGAAAGAAAGAAAGAAAGAAAGAAAGAAAGAAAGAAAGAAAGAAAGAAAATCTATTTGACGATTCCAAGTTTTGGCAGGCCAAGCAGTTTGGTTGTCTACAAACAATCATAGAGACTAAAATACTAGTGTGAATTTAGAAACATGGAGACAAGCTTTTATGCTTCTCCAAAAGCTTCCTGGACATTTACTATTCATTTAGCAAGTGCTTATTATGTGCCCTTTACATTCTGGGGGAGCCCTTGGCATTGAGCTACTTACTACAGGAGTAAGACAGACTGACCACTTCAAAACACCAATCCAACAGCAAGAAAAGTGTCTAGCTACATGGAGAGGAATGAGCTAGTCACTTCCTTCCTATATTCTTTCAAAAAAAGGAAAATACTAAGTAGCAAAGCACTGCTGAGATGTGTAGTGTGATCCTCAGCAGGATGCCAGGCATCTGCCTCCTCCCTGATTACTAACCATCTACACACGGTCTCATCTTCTTTGTATTGAACTTTCATTACATAATGGCCATAAATATCAAAAGGAAGGTTTAATATCAAATGTTAAAATGAATAAATAATTGCAGCCACTAATCTTCCTCACCCACTGATTATTTGTTCACTGACACTATTATATAAAATGAGGTTTACATAATTTAAAAAGGCACTTGTCATGCAGTTTTTACGGCTTTGCTTCTTCCTTCTCCTTATGCTAGCCTTTAGAAGCAATGTAAAAAGGAAATTATAGTTGTGTGTATAGACTGACACAGTGGCTTCATATGAGCAGAGAGTGAATTTAAATATAACTATGCATTAGTTAAAATATGCAATTTTTGTACATCAACTCTCACTTTTTAAAAATCACTTCTATAATAAGTATATTTATAACCTTTGCAACAAACTTCACCCTGTAACAAAGTACATTTGTCTCTATTTGCTACTGTTATCTTTAGTATATTATAGAGTATTTTAGAATATTTAAGCATTATAGAATAATTTAAATATTAATATTTTAAAATATTATAAAATATTTTAGTAGCCATTTCAGTATGTGTATATGTATTCATTACATTTTTAGTGCTTTTTTTGATGTGCTGAGAACAATGGTATACATAATATTCTAATTTCTAAATATTATCAATAGTTCAAGAACTATGTACATGTCCTTGCAGTAGAATATATCTGAGGAGAGAGTCAGTCCTGCTTTTAAAGGTGGCTCTGACTCCATAAGTAGGTTCAGATAGAAATCTAACAGCCTGAACCCAGTCTTCAGAAATATTTGGGAAATCAAACAAGTAGGAACATATATGTCAGAATGGCTGTCTTTATTGTCAGAGTTTATTTTTCTGATGCACATTTAAAACCAGTCATTGTAAAGCTAGGAGTGGTGGTATGTTCCTCTGTTTACAATACCCAGTAGGCTGAGGAAGGAATACAGCGTGTCTGTGTTAACTCATACAACAGTGAAACAAAGTGAGAGGCAAGTGGAAGGGACTGAGAGAGGAAAGGAAAATGAAAAATATCTGCAAATTACCATATCTAACATCAAAGTCAGACAGACACCTGTGAGAAAGATAACCTATGTTCTTCTTCATGTGTGCTAGCACAGACTTTTTCCTTTCCCCTGCTTCCAGTCAGCCACCTTGTTATTTTATTTCTTTGAATTGTGAATATTTGTAGTATAATCTGTCTGTTGCGATCCCTCTTGAATCTCCAAGTCCCAAATTCACGTGACATTTAACTTTATCCCCTCATACATCATGTTTGAACTTCTAGTTCTAAATTATTGCTCAAGGAATATAACTGACAGAACCAACTCTTTATGTTTCAGTTCTAGACACCACCATGGTATACTATAATACACTAATCTCTGACCATGGAAAAACAAACATACACGGATTCTACCTGAGATTGGCGGGAGTGTTCACTGCCATCAAATGGGATGTGTGGAAACTAAGCAGAGGGATATTCAATGGAAAATCAACTTTTCTTCATATAAGTAACAAAATGGAGTCAGCTGACCCAGGCTAAACCCCAAATCAACAATGAGAGTAAAAGTAAACTCTTCATTCTTTTAAAAGAAGCAACAATGTCCCTCCAGAATGGTCCCATTGGATTTCTTTAAATATCTCAACTGGGCAAAGGTAGATCAGAGGCATGCTACTAATCCAATGCCTGATAAAGAAATCTTGATCATTGAATTCAGTGGTTCAGTGACAATCCAGAATCTGTTTCTAGGCTGAGGGGAGAGAGTCCACAATGAGGAATATAAGGATATACGCAATGGTGAGTTGCTGTTTAGAACAAATATGTATGTATTACTACCAGGATTCAAAGTCAATGTCCTCCTTGGCAAGTTTCCCAGGAGACTTAGTTCCATATAAAATGAAACCAATAAGAGATAAGCCCATTATTCAACATGTTAAGATGTGTAGAGATTACATTATAAACAAGACTTACTATAATTTTATATGACTTTGCATGTACATGAGTGTATGCGTTATTTAATAGTTTACAGGCATTTGCCAGTTCACTTTATATAATTCAAAGATTAAATCGCTGTGTATGTATGTGGTGTGTGTGTGTGTGTGTTCATTTTCACATGCCTTGCTCTTTATACGTATGTGCTGATGGAAATGTATACAGGTTTCCCAGACTTTTATTGTGAGGGATGATGTTTACAAAAGGATTTGGGGCTGTGAAGTGATATGCAAATCTAAGACATGATTATGCCCCTTTCTCGTTAACACTGTGAAATTTCTTTTGCCGATACAAAATGTCCACAGGAAAAATATACTTTTCATATAAACAAATCAAAATATGAGAAAGAATGGTTTGAATAAAACTGGCTGGCTAGAGATTTGGTCTTATTTTGAAATGAGGTCAGCTTGGTTAGGTTTTGAATTTCAATAGAGAAATTTTGCATGGCTCTCCAAGTCATACAAAGAGATTTTAAATATTGGAAAGAAAAAAGCCCCTCACAGACAGCAACAGGAGTCACACTGGCAAAGAAGAAGAAAGTAAAGAAAAATGCAAAAATGCAGGAAACAAACATGTTCTACCATGGTTTTCAAAGAGCAGAGAACACAGGAGCCTGAGGAAGATGTTCCGAAAAGCCTACTGAGTCTAGGCTTCAGGAAGCATTCTACTGAAGGGCCCCCACATCAGGGCAGGTTCTGAGGTGTCTGTGGGAGCCTGGAGGAGTATTCAAGGGACTCCCAGGGGACCAGGTCTGGGATTTGCTGGGATTTGCTATAAATTGTGATACTTTCTAGTCTTTTGATGTAGGTCATCATACGGCATAAATAGCACTCAACGGAAATGAGAGATTTGGGGGACAATCATCAAAGTAAATTTGCTCTAACAGAAAGTCAAGTCAAGGGTTACAAGAGCCTCAATTTCCAAGCAAGCATTGCTTTCCAAGAGACTGTACTGTTGTTTGGGGTATGATCTGTTCCCCGAAAGTTTATATGTGGGGATGTTAGTGTTCAGTTTTCTAGAGTGAGGAGTGAGATGCTACAGGCTCTTGAAGATCTAGTGCATAGTGTGGAGTTTTTAGTGGGAAGTTTCCATATTACTGGAGGAAAAGTCTTCAAGGGGCAGGGAAAATAAAAACTTGAACTTTACAACTGGCTTCTTGTCATGTGCTTGGCCTTTTGTTCTTGGTCATCATATTATCATGATTGTCTTTGTATTTTCACCAAATGTTAAACAAATAGGGCCTGAATATATAGAAAAAAATACTCAGAATAAACTTCATTAATAGGTCTGTCTCAGGTGTCTTGATATGTTACCATAAATGAAGTGATAATAGCTTTACATGAATATAGTGAAAATCTATGTGTCAAATTGCATTATTGATACTAGTACAAGCAAAGATGCAATGTTGAAGAACAAAATATTTGATAATCAAATAGAAATTGTACATTGAGTTTATTGAATCTTCATATTCTAGACAAAAGAAACTTTCAGTAGCTCCTGACCAGGAAGTAGGTCTAAATAAACACTATGGGAGTAATTTAAAATTTGAAATTTTATAAGCATGATCCTCTACTCAAAATGATGGTATATTAGGGCCTACTAAATTTTTCTTCATGTGATTCTTCTTTTTTAGAAATAATTATTATTTCATTTATTTTTTATGTGAATGTCTGTGTATAAAAATGTATGGGCATGTTTGTATGTAACTACCTTTGTATGTGAACATACACACAAAAAAAATGGCACCAGATTTTTTTTTCCTCTATCACTCTATCATCTTTTCTTTTGAGTCAGAATCTTTCTCTCAACCTAGATTTCCCATTTTCCTGGTGATTCCAGGAGTCAGAAAGCCTCAGGAAACCTTCTGTTTCCATCCCACCCTCCAACTCAGGCAAGCTTGCCTTGTTATGTGGGTGCTGTGATCCAGACTTTATGCTTCACATGTCTTTGGGGTTGAGGAGCAAGCCCTCTTAACCTCTAAGCCATCTTGAGGGTTCTGCAGATGAGAGTAGCCCCCAAGAAAAAATGTCTAGTCACATGAATGGATACTTCCTCCTTTGGAAGCACCTTCTGATGCAGTGGCCTCTGAGCAATGCATCTGAGCTGCATAGGTTCTTAAGCAACCAGTCCTTACCTTCTACCACTGGGTAAAAACACTGGAAATATGAATAGACTATATAAAGTTTGAGAGATCTGTTGGAGAGTGCTGGACAACAACTCAAAAGAGGGTGTCACATGCCTAAGTTTGGGATTCTTGTTAGACAGCCTTTAGCTCTTGGAGGAACCATTGTCAAGATGAAAATTTTCATTTAAACAATGTATTTATATTTTCATATCAACCTATGGGCAATAGAAATATTTTTAGGTAGATAGTTGTGGTGATTAACTTTAAGTCAACTTGACACAAATTGTAGTCATATATGCAGGGAGAACCACAATTGAGAAAATGACTCTATAAGATGGAATGGTAGGCAAGCCTGAAGGATATTTTCTTAATTAGAGATGTGTGTGGGCATAGCCCATTGTGGGTAGAGCCACTTCTGTGATGGTGGCCCTGTGTACTGTAAGAAGGTAGGCTGAGATTCATGAGTGATAAATCATTAAACAGGCACCTCTCTGTGGCTTCCACATCAATTCCTGCCTTCATCTTCCCAAATGATGCTAGTTCCTGCCATGGTTTCCCTGGATCATGGACAATGATTCAGAACATGTAATTCAAACAAACTCTTTCCGCAAAGCTGCTTTTGGTCTTGATGTTTTGTCATAGCAACAGTAACCCTAATTACAATGGTATTCAATAACAAGATTCTTTATGACTTTTTCAGACACCCTTCCTCTGTAATTGTCTTTGTAATGTGACTATTTCCTATCATTTTACTACAAGTCATTTGACTTCCATAGTGGAAAGCATGTGGGAGAAAATGTAAGGAAAATATAGGAAGGAAAGCTGAAAAGGGAAAGTAGGTCCTCTCACGATTGTAGATAGGGCAGCCAGGATTGATCCCTCAGGAAAGGCAGTGTCTGGGCAGAAACATAAAAAGTTGGAAAGTCCTGATAACATTAAATATTAATATTATTAATACATCCATATTATATAGGAAGAAAAATCTCAGAGACAAATGACACACAACAAGTATGAATTCAATTTATGTTTACAAAGAGCAATAAAATGCTGTCCTGGTGGGAGACAAACAGGTAGAAGCTGTGAGTTGATGGCATTCCCTAAGCAAGGGCATTTCATCTTATCTTCAGGCATCTCCAAATCAACCCTAATTTGGGTTTTGAATGGTTACATTGTATGATGTGTGAAATGTAGATTATAGGTGTCAAATAAAATCACACAGAGAGTCATTAGCTAATGCATTCAGATAACGTATTATGAAATGCTTGTCCTATGGAAGAATAGAGAAACAGAAATAATAGACTTGGGGTGCATTTTAAGTGTAATTCCAGTGTCTTTTCTGATGGAGAATCAGGATCACAGGACAAACATCTTCCTTTGAGATTCCTCTGAAGGAACTGGTAAAAGCAAAGACCTCATCATCATCAGAAGCAATATTTTCTGGTGAAATATGGTGATGTCTTTTTAGACACGTTTCTACATCTCGTGACAGGTATCCTCATTCACATTCATGATGTAAGTTTACTCAAACATGTGATTAAGCCAGCTAACTCTTTTCTTTAAAGATTTATTTTATTTTTATTTAAGTATATGTGGATACATATATTTGAGTATAAATTTATGTACATGTGTATACATGTATCTGAGTATATAGCACATGTATATGGCGCTTGCAGAAGCTAAAAGATGTTGGGTCTCTTAGAGCCGAAGTTATAGGTGGTTGTAAGCCACGGGTTTTGGGAATTTCACCAATGCCTTCTTGGAGAGTAGGAATTACTCTTACCCACAGAGCTATTCATGTCACCTGAATAAAAAACTAAGATTTAAAATCAGCAGTGGAGGTGAAGATCTGATACATCCTTTTATCATAGAACTTACCTAACCTCTCTTTCCTTTTATTAAAAAGGTACAAAAAATTCTTCCTATATGTGGATTGCATTTACAGCACACAAGTGATTGCTTTGTCTCAGGCAACTTTTCCTGTTGACATATCAACAGGAAAATAGAAAAAAAAAGAAAGTTTGAGGAGTTTTTAGTCTAGATTTCATATGAAAGAAATCCACAGAACCTTCTACATATAGAACTTTAGGACTTTAAAAATATATAAATTGTGTCCAGCTCCAAGAATAATGGAATAGTGAATTTTATCAAAATGTGTTTGATATGTCATAATACAAACATAAAAACAAAACAAAGCAAAAGCAAACAGTTGACAGCAAAATAAGGCTGTGTTGAAGCCTCTAAAGGACTCACACTCCAGATCACTGTAACCTTCCTCTGTCAGCCAGTCCTCAAGTCACATTGCCAAGATGTCCCACCATTCTCTAGTTTGTGTCTAGTATCTCCATACCTGTCTTTGTTGGGACACTCATTCCTGTTATTTAGATACACCCACAGACTGCTTGTAGTTTGTATGTCCTGCTATTCCATTGTTTCTTACACACTTCATTTTATCCACTATATCAAAAGATGCTTGGACTGTCTCCTATATTTCAACTCTATGTTCATGCTATTCCAAACACTGTAGTAGAGAAACTTTGTTGTGGATGCCCACAAATCGCTGCATCATTAAGATCCATTCATTGGTTTGTCAGTGGACAGGGAAAATGCTTATCCAAATTTACCAGATAACATCAAGAGGTTGCCCAAAGATCTGCACCAACTTACACATCTGTTTATCCTGCAGATATTTCCATATGTGGTACATTCTTGATAATATTCTAAATGCCTATTTACTTTTATTTTTAGTTGTGTGTATTTGTGCTTGTCTATGTTTGTAACATTAGTTCTTTTGGATGTAAGAAGAGGGCCTTGGAAATCAAAGAACTGGAGTTCTAGGCAGGTATGAGCAACCAAGCCGGGTGCTGGGAAGGGAACTTGGGTCTTCTGAAGGGGTAGCCAGGAGTCTTAACCACTAAGTTATATCTATATAGCCTCGCTTACTAAAAGTTTATATTAGTATTCTTTTAGATTTTTGATGATACATGAAGATACACGAGTGTCTTACTCTGATTTAACTGTCAGGTCCCTACTGATGAAATTTTATTTTATTTTAATTCCCATATTTTCCTTGGGAAGTATCAATTTTAACTATATATTTATTTTTAATTGTCGGTTTTGCTTTATTTGTAATTTGTAAGATATAGTTTGAATTCTTGGCTCATCTAAAATTATGGTTTCTATGAGCCACATCAGGTTTTGTGTTGTGGTTTGTCTGTTAATATCAAAATAATGCTTCTGATCAAGTGTATCATTTTTTCCTTTCAGTGTGTCACTTTGTGAATTCCATTAAGAACACAGATATTATTTCTTCATTAAGTGTTCTATAGAGCTAAGACTTACAGCCATGTGTGTTTCTAGTTGATAAAATTTAACTTTAGATTCAACTTCTTGAACAATGCAAGTAATTCTTAAGTCCATATAAATAAGTTATATTTATGTTTGTATTTCTTTCCCCTAAAATTTATAACATATATTTACATAAATATATATAAACACACATATATATGTGTGTGTGTTTGTTATAATACCTCTATATGTTTTATTAATACATGAAATTGAAATGTTTTGAAATTTAGTCCATTTGAGATATTTACTATGAACTATTTCTTGGTGTCTGGATCAGCTTTGTAAGTGTTTGTTTCTGTTAGTTTTATCTCTTACTACACGCACCTCATAGCATGCACAAGTTGTATGGGATTTTGATTCTGTTCTGACAGATAATGTGTGCTTGGAGTCAGAGGGCAGAGCCAGCCACTAGGTCACCAGAATTAGCCATAGAGGTTTGGAAGACTGTGAACAGATATGAGACAGGAAGTAGTAAGGCTAGTCTGAGAGAGAGTCTCGGCCCTTTAAGGAAGGAATATACGAAACAGAAGGTTCTGGTGGCTACTCCCCTGCTTCCCTGAGCTGTCAATTTCTTACCCTGATTTCTAACTCCAGATTTCTTATTAATAAAGAATAATTAGATAAATACTTCACACACTGGATACTTCTTCTGTGACTCTAGTCTAGACAGTAATGAATACAGTTTTACCTTCCAATTCCCAGAACTTTTAAAATCAAAGAGAACCTTGGAATGTCAGATTGCCCTGGCCAAACTTCATTTCTCTAAACTTTGGATTGGTAATTCAGCATTTTCTTATTAACAGCCCACACATTCAAACACACTAAAATAATATACTGGTAAGTATTCTATTTGTCCTCTTGGAAACATAATTATTAAGAATGAATATTTAATTACGAATCTGTTTCATTTGGAAATGCATTCACTTTCTATCCTAGTACAGTCACCCCCTACCAAGATCAGATCAAAACATTATCAAATGACTTGTAGATTATCAAATATCTTGTAGATGTTGTTCTCATTATTTTATGTTTGTTTTCATTGTTTCTCAGCTTAGATTGTAAGGCTCAATGTATTATGTTGTATGAGCATTTCCAGTATCTTTTTTCTCAACATGCACACAACAGAGGGCTGGATGTGGTCACCGATTAAAACTACTGAACAAAACCAGGCGAAAACTACTGAATAGGTAAGTTTCTGACAAATTGTTCCTGGGAACGTGAACTAGGAAATAGCTTCACAACCTTGAAAGGATCAGTCCTGAAAACATAATATCAGCAAAATTATACAGAATGAGTCTTGGTACTCCTTAACACCCCAGTCTGAGAAAAGCTTCCAAACTGGAAATTGGACATTTCCTTCTATCCTAAATCTGCAAGCTTACACTCAAGCCACTATTGCCCCAAATGAGCAGAGCGTGCAAGTTGGAGAGAGAGCCTTGCCCTCCTCTGTGATGCATTTTGGACTGTGGTAAAAACTGGCAATAAAGAAGAGCTTGGCATGTTTTTCTTTAAACATGCAACCCCTCTCCTCCCCCACACGTTACATTCATTCTCACCAGGTTTTCATGTCACAGCCTCAGGTTCGGAGTCTGCTCATATCATTATTCCTCACTTAATATCTTGAAGTAAATAATCAAGACTTGAAGAATTGTGGATGGAAATGCTTCTAACCCAGCCTTCATTACGCAGCTCTGCCATTTCCCCTGTGTTGGTGTCACCCCCCTTTTTTGATTTCCTTTGGTCTATTTAATGCCATTATTTCTTGGGTACATTTACACCATGCTCGGTGAAAATGACATAATTAGAAGTGGAAAATATTTTGTTGTCTTTTTGCATTTATTTATGCACAAAAGATCATATAAAGTTCTGCTACATTAAAATTTAACTCGAAGGAAAATGAGTCTTGTTCATTTCTCAACACAATGCCTATGTCTGCTCAGCTTGTATGATTGATAAAATATTATCAGCCCCTGTTTTTTTTCTATTCGGTTTCTAGACATTTGTGTGAAGGAGTTAGAAGCAAGGGTTGCTTTGTTAGGCGTATGTTCAGAGAAGTATTGTAGAGACATATTTTATTCTGGCCACCCTGTCATTAGGTGGACAGGATGCAATTCATTATTTTGCAGTTAATTTGTTAATCGATTGACCAATTGGTTCAGAGACTTTTTTTCACTCTAAGATTACTAAAAGAGGGGGAAAGAAAGAAAACAATAACAGTAAAATCCTTCTCTGTAGGGTAAATTTAAAGAAAATTGCAGCTAAATCGAAAATGCAGTACTGTTTACAGATCTAGATTAAATCTGACACAGATTGGCAAACAATGAAAAAGGTTCCTTTGCTTGGAGCATAAACATTTGAATCTACCAGCCTCACATTAAGTCTCTGGAAGTAAATAAACAAAAATGACCTTCTCGGGTGGATGTGAAGGCCCAGGAGAGAGGAAAACATCCTCAGTTTTGCTTAAATTTGTCCCAGTTCCTCTCCAAGGACAAAGAAAGGGAGGGGATATTTTCACTTTTTTAGGTACCTTTCAAGAATTGACACATATCTCTCATCTGTTCCTTCATAGAAAAAACATGGAAATAAATGTATTAGGAATGTGCACTCTGATATA
This sequence comes from Bramus lutescens, assembly GCA_001685075.1. NCBI lineage: Eukaryota > Metazoa > Chordata > Mammalia > Rodentia > Cricetidae > Bramus > Bramus lutescens. The sequence continues at coordinate 34,726 of LOEQ01005770.1, read as the reverse complement.
GAGAGTGGCCATAGCTTATCACTAGAGACAAATTTACAATTAAAACAATATTTATGACTTATCATTTAACTGTTCATACAAAGTGATAAGGAAATTAAGCATAATTGATATTAATGAATATTTAATTGAGATGTATGATTTAAGATATTTTATGCAACAGTTTGGGCCTGAATTTATTTTTCTTTCTTCCTTGTATTTGTTTTCCATCTGTTCTCATTGACACCAAATGTCTTTCACAAGTCCTCACGGCCTTTCATTGCTCACAAAAGAGGAAGAACTCTGAACCTCAGTTACCTTCTGTTCAGGTGAAGATCTAGAATTGCTGCAAAGGAGAGGCCTAGAACGTCCATTGCAGGAAAAATAAAGAAATAATAATTGTACCTAAAAGGAAAGTGCGCCTTTGGATGTGGTGTTGCTCTGGAGCATGGCCTTTGTGCCCATCTATTCTCAAGCTTCCTCTACTAAGAAAATATTAGAGTCGCCTGAAGTCTGCTTCCTCTTCCCCACTCATTCACAAATCTTCTGCAGGCATGCTCTGTGGAAAGTACCCGTAAGAAGAGTTTTCCATCACTTGTCCAGTCTGTTTATGTCATAAAACCCTCAAAAAGAAGAGAGGTTTCTCAGTTGCTGCTAAATAAATGCTCATACTTGATCTATTTTCTGTGTTAAATGTTACCTTGAAATCCAAATACTCCAGAATAAAGAATAAGTGTCCACTGCAAAGCTGAGGAAGAAACGGCTGAATTCTAATTAGGGTAGACTAGAGGGCACTGCCTTACAAAGCAGAAATGGCATGGGGATATGAGTGGCAAGGTGTGTGCAGTATTGTAGTATGTGTGTATGGTGTGATGTGAATGTGTGTGGTATGTGTGTGGCGGTATGTGGTTTGCATGTGGTGTATGTCTTATGTGTCATGCATGTGTTTGGTAAGTGTATGTGTAGTGTGTGCTGTATGTGTAGGTTGCGGGAATGGTGTGTGTATATGTATGTGAGTGTGTGTGTGTGAGGTATATGCTATGTGTATGGTACATGTATTTGTGTGGTGTCTGTGTATGGTATGTTTGTGTTTGTGTGTGCCTATATGTGGGATGTTCACATCAGAAGGAGAATAATGTTAGTGTGCTTACTGATCACTCTCCTCATGTTCTCTTTCATAATCTGATTCATGCCTCTGAGGCAGGATCTGCCGTCCACCACCGCCCCTACTTCTGGGGTTACAGTCACATTGCTGCCACAATCACTGGCTTCCTTTAATGGAGGTCCTAGGGTTCCAACTCAAGTCTTCATCCTTGCACAAGTGCTCTTTCCAACTTGGTCATACCCACAGCCTTTAGCTTAACTTTTCAAATGGTAGACAAAGTCTTGGTCATTTCAACTCATGCGAGTCAATGGTTTTGTCCTAGACACTGTTTACTCTAGTTCTGCAATACCATCTTTAAAACTGAATTCCTTTGCTCAGCCTGCTCTCTTGTCTTTCAGAGACAGGCCCCACCCCAGCAGTAACTTGATAGGAATTCCTTATCCTCCGATGCTTAGGTGTCCATGTTCTGGAAAGCTGAAGGAAACTGCAGCTCAGTGGCATGGCCATTCTTTCACTCCTCCTCCCCTCACAGGCACACCATTAACACTGTCACTGTGCTCTGGTTAATTATTACTGTCTTGGTATGTCAGAAGTTTTCTGCATATCTGACATACATCAAACCCTAGGAGTTTCTGAAGGCTAGAGTATTAATCATTCATTTTTCCAGCCCAACCTCTCTGAACTCCCATGAGGCAGAAGAGTCAAAGATGCATCAAGAGTGATGGATTGAGAATTATCTAAAGGATTCCTTTAAATCAGTACAAAGTTTTTATTTTTACCAATAGCCTAAGATAAGACACATCCTTCTCCAACAAGTTCAGGATTTTCATTTAATCTTCCACTTTTCTTGGTAAAAATCGAATTAGTGGACTTGCATTTCAGAGTTATGCTAAAAAAAATTGCTACACTCTTAGACTGAAAAGAACTATGATGAAACTTTAGTCTCCAAATTTCCTAGGGGATTTTTAGTCATTGTTTTCTGAACTTAGCCATAGAGAATGTAACCCAATGAGTTAAAGATACAGTCGCAAACATTGCATTCCAGATGTTACAAGACATGTTGATAGTGATGACACCTGTCTTGGGATTAGCTGCGGAAGTCATTGCCCTAGGTCCAGAAGAGAAATAGGACTTCTCCTAGGCAGTGCATGGGGATTTTCTGTATCCCTCACACAAGGACTTGGAATGGTCCCATTGCTGTCTCATTTGTGTTAGGGCTCAGCAGGGGTAGGATTATTTGCAAACATTGTAAAAATGGGTCTGCATATCCTGCATTTCATTAATCTTGAAGTGCCCTTTTTCTTTCTTTTTTTTTCTTTTTTTGAGACATGTGATGTCTTTCCACTAAGATAAGAACTGTTTCATTATTCCTAGGTAGCCTAGATCCAAAGACTTAGAGCAAGTTAATGCAACTTGAGGTTATTTGCCGTAACTGATGATGTATAGATTAGATAGATAGACAGACAGACAGACAGACAGACAGACAGACAGANNNNGACAGACAGACAGACAGACAGATAGATAGATAGATAGATAGATAGATACAGATAGATAGAGATAGATAGATCAAGTTAGCTAAATACTAGGTATGTAAATGATAGATAGACAGACAGACAGATAGACAGACAGATAGATAGATAGACTCAGCTAATCACAAATAGTCTAGCAGTCATTGTTTCTATAACTAGGATTCTGACATCAACCACTACACAAACAATACCAAGACCAGTCTGTGAACAGCCAAAGAATTTCTTCATACTGCCTTTATTTTCTGCCTCTAACAACTTGCTGCTGCTGCTGCCTGACTCATGGAACTGTTATTCACAAAAACCCTGGCAACTTTTCTACGCATAAAGTTTTGTTTATATTGCACAATTCCTGAGTACCTGGGTCAAAACCAATACTGACCATGCCTTTCTGACAGTACTTGAAACTTACTTTGAAGACTTCTGTATTGATGTGACAAATTCAGAGCTATTCCAGTATTATTTTGTTAAGTAGGCTGGGATCCATTTCAGAATTTCAATAGCTTTTTGGAGTTGGAAAGATAGCTCATTTATTGAAATAAACACCTGTTCTTGTAGAGGACTATAACTTCAATGCATCTGAACTGTGTGGGCACAGCACACATATACATCAAACCACACTTAGATACACATAGACATAATTAAAATAATTAAAAAATAATTAAAATAGCCGGGTTGTGGTGGATCATGCCTTTAATCCCAGCACTCAGGAGGCAGACACAGGCAGAACTCTGCAAATTCGAGGCCAACGTGGTCCACAAGAACTACTTCTGAGAGAGAAACCCTGTCTCAAAAATACAAAAAACAGTATATATATATGTATATATATATACATATATCATGTTAAAAGGTTTTGTTTTAAAGATAAACATAAGTATAAGAAATAAACAGAATTTTGTACGTTTTTATATGAAAATGCATGAGTTATGTATACATGATAATATACATGAGTTGTGTATATTAGGTATATTAATTTATGCATGCATACTAGCATAGTGCAATGGGAATTGTGTCTTAGCTACAGTGTATACCCACTGTATACACACATATGTAACCACTGGCATGTAGACCCATGTCAGACCACTTACAGATTTACAGTACATCATTGTCTGGGATGCTGTTATGGGCAATGAAGACTATATGTGATAAAAATGAACAATAGTGAGCATGAAATGAAGGGAAAGTTCATGACACCATGGAAGGTACAACACTTCAAAAATGGGTATCAATTTGTCAAGTAAATGGCCATACAATCCAAAGTATTTCATCAAGGGGAAAGGTTTACTTTTGTAAAAGGGTACGTAGCCTTCCTAAATCAGACTAACAAGCACAGTAGCCTGGGTCCTGCTTTGTTTTTATTCCTAACATGAAGGTTCCGGCACCTCATGTTGGTGGTGAGAGCTCTCACACATTCTAACATCACTGGCTAAGACAGAAGTTCAAGTAAAATGGATAAATGAAACTTCAGCTTATATTTTACATTGAAGAAGTGCTAACCCTGGAAGAAGTTTATTTCCTTTACAATAAGATTGGTTATTTTGTAGTCTTTGTTGTTTGTTGATGGTGGTGATGTTTTGTTGTTGTTTGTTTTGTTTTGTTTCTATGGGTTTTTTTTCTTAGGGGGGGGTTGAGAAAATGTTTCTCTATTTATCTTTGGAGCCTGTTTTTTCCTGGAACTTTTTCTTTGTAGACCAGGCTGGCCTCAAACTCATACAGATAGACCTACCTCTTTCCATGTGTTGGGATTTAAGGCATGCACCACCACTGCCTGGAAAAAAATTGCTTTTTAAACTGGAATTTTATCTTCCTTAACCTTTGCTAGGAAAGGCAGTGCATTTTGTTTACATTTTTTCCCACAATGTGCCCATGGTCAGAAATTAAAGGGCCCAGGCCGAATATCTTCCTGAGGCCCAGCTCTGTTCTGCATTTTTTGCCACAGCACATTCTATATATTTCTGATGAACTTTTCTTTTTCTAAACCCATTTTAAACTATCTTCCAATGAAGAAAACTAAGTAACATATTACCTCATAGCATACCAACTCATAAATCATTTTATATAGGAGAAAACTCTATGTTCTGGCAGCTCTCATATTTAGGCTTATGTAAACACGTTCTCCTTTATTCTGCATTTGAAAAGACTCAGTGAGGTCTGGAGAGTAAGTTCTGTTTTCAGATTCCTTGGGATTCTTCCATTATTCCTTCTATTAGCATTGTCAGTGCTTAAATACATATTACACAAATTGCAATTGACCAAATAGTCTTAATTTGATTGCATTTTATATGAGATTTGAATTTAAATAAAACAAAATCAAAGGTATTTGAGTGAAATACAGAAAAATTAGATCATTTAGCAGAAAAACATAAAGTCACACTGAGAAAAGGGTTGGATCACAAGAAGAGGCTTCACACAATTTTATGAGAAAGCAAAGATTTATGGGAACAGTGTGAGCAAACCTCTAGTCTTGACATAATTCACTTTAAAAAGCTATACCACAACAGGGTTCAGTGACTCAGATGACACAGGGTTGCTTTTTCCATACCTTCACAAGATCCAGTGTCAAACCTGTTTTGTTTCCTTACTTCCTGGAGGAATCCTTCCTGAATTTCATAGTTCTTTGGGCTCCCAGTTCCAAGTCTTTAAAGCCCTTGTTACATTTATTTACCATTACTATGGAACCCGCAGCTACCTGTGTACACCCCCCATTGTGCTCTGAGCCATTGCTGTCTTCCCAAAGGAGGCCTCATGGCCTGCTAGTTACTTAGCACATTTCAAAGGCCAGTGCTTTGGCAATTTGCCACTATCTTCTGAAAACTTCAATATCTCTGACTTAGAAATAAAAATATGAATTTTGAAAATATTCAAATGACAAAATCTTAAAAATAGGTATCAGGGCCAGATGGGTGGGTCAGAGTGTAAAGGAATTTTTCACCAAAGTTGATACCCCGAGTTCAATACCCAGAACCTACTTGGTGGAAGGAAAGTAAAACACAACTTGGTTGTCTTCTGACCTCCACAACCATGAAATAAAATGAAGGCACATGTACACATACACACATGCATACACACACATATACACAAAATAATAAATAAATAAATGTAAAATAAATTCAATCATTGAAATCAGTGCGTAAAGGCAGTGTTTAAAACACAAACTCATGATTAAATATATATGTCCATTCTAATTTGTGCTAGATTATTAAAAAAAAAAACAAATGTAGAAAGAAGGAAGTCATAAAGAAGAAAGGTGTGGTTTGACTTTAGCCAGTATCATGCCTATTCACAGGAAGAGAAGGTGCATCCTGTCACTGCATGTGGATGTCCAACATTCCTTCTAGAAGATGTGATATGACCTCTTATTGGGGTCAAGATGGAAATAAAGGGAATTTGGGAAATGAAGGCTTTTTGAAGAAAGTTATTACTTTGACAAATTCATTTCAATTGATTAAGAGACAAAGTACCAAAGAGGTCAGGATGACTTTACTGCTGGCCAGTTATTTTGAAAATCTGTAAATGATTTCAAAATGCTCTAGCTTAGTTCTCTCTTATATTTTGAATTTAGTTTTCTCTCTCTCTCTCTCTCTCTCTCTCTCTCTGTGTGTGTGTGTGTGTGTGTG
>LOEQ01005770.1:0-24089 GCA_001685075.1 Bramus lutescens | reverse complement strand
GGAGGAGGGGAGGAGGTGGAAATTTTTAATATTTAAATAAATTATAAGAAAAAAATTGTCTTTTATTGACAGCCAAGCTTGTCTGCTTCTGGCAGCACCAATCTACTTCAAGAGAATGATGGGCATTGAAGATGCTTCTTATGGAGATTGTTAGCCATTTTGGCATGAAACTGCTTTTGCCTGGACTGCTTAATGGTATGCTGTATGAACTGGGCATGAAGGAACCACAGAAAAATTTATATCAAACTTGCCTAAAGAAGGTTAGACAGTACTTTAGGGTTTCTGCTTCATGAAAGAGTCTGCCAGACATTCTGCAGGACACAGAAGAAAGTGACTGGAAGACTGCCAATGTAGGCAAAACAGTCTTTAAAATTCCCTGCTTCCAACTCTAAAAAAGTCTGCTACATACTAGGCCCCTGTAGGCTGAAGATTAATGCCTCAATGGTAAAGAAAAATTTTGGGTGACTGTTCAAGCAATGAGACATCTCTGTCAGTTCTAGAGTTTTGGAAGTTGCTTATAATGTACTTCTTGTTTACTCAGGTAATATTACATCATTCTGAGGTCTTTGATATAGTTGAAGACAGTTATAGTTCAGTTTAATTTAGTTATGAAAAAATAAATTAAATATGAAACTTTAGATTCACAAGCAAATATTATAACGTTAATTCTTCTTTGATAGCTGTTTTGTTACATGAATTATATGATATTAAAGCTAAAACCTTCCTTTTTATCTATACAGAAAAGAGGAGATGATGTGGGATTCTGCAACCATATGCTGTGACTATGTTCTATTACCATTGGTTAATAAAGAAACTGCTTATGCCTATAGTGGGGCAGAATATAGCAAGGCAGGAATTTCAAGCAGAGAAAGAGGAGGAAAAAAGGCAGAGTCATGAAGATGCCATATAGCTGACCAAGAAGGAAGAAGTAACAAACCCCAAACCTCATATTAAATTGTAAAATAAGAGAAATGGGTTGATTTAAGATGTAAGAGTTAGTTGATAGGAAGCCTGAGCTAATAGGCCAAACAATGTTGTGATTAATATAGTTATTGTGTGATTATTTGGGTCTGTGTGACAGAGAAATGAATGAGTTTACAATTTTTCAGTGAGATGTTCAGGCATTATTTCATATATGACTAATTATTAGACAAATAAAATCCCAACTAATTAGGCAATATAGATAGAAATATAATATAGTTAATTAAACAAAACTCCAAGAACAAAAAGCAAAATATAAACAGTAGCAATAATCCCATAATCCCTGCCATGATTACTCAACTAATCACATAAAATAGCAGAAGATAATGAAGATATTTTACAGCCTTAGTAGCCATAGTTCAAATAACACTGACTCCAAATTATAAAATCTTAAATATCCCCAAATCTACAACTACTGGAAAGCAAATCTGGAACCATAAGTAAAAATTCTTATCATATTAAGAAAGACATTGACACATACAAATATTCAAAATTTGAAAAATATTTGAAATTCAAAAATTTTGTAACCCATAGCATTTCAGATGAAACTTGATGCTACCATTCCTTACCATATTTAATGGTGACATCAACATAAGCTTGACTTGCTAAATTAAGACTATAAAATGTGATTGGGTCCTCCCTTCTAACCCTCTAAGACCCTATGCCCATGGAGTATAGTCTTTGAAGCTGCATTACATCAGTATGATTTCCTTGAATAACAACTTAAACAAGGAAAGACACCATCATTTCTAAAATACCTTGGCCAATCTTTTTTGGTCCATGGGGTTCACCCCTGATCATCAAGTATTTATTTCCTGAAGAGATTCTTCTGATAAAGCTGTGAAGTTCTGTGGGGCAGATAGAGTTTGAAAGTGGAAACATTTCCTATTTTCTGACAATCACAATAAGGGTTTCTCTAAAAAGAAAAAGAAAAGGAAAAAAGGAGTAAGTAATGCAGTGTTTTCTACAAAAAGAGATAGGTGACAGCCATTGTTTGATATGGTGATATGGGCAGAGAGTCCATGAAACCTACTACCTGCATGCTGAAAGTCAAAGATATCTAGTAATGTAGTGCAACCCAAGTCAAAGTCACCAACAAATTTCCAAAGACTAAAATCATGAATTCCAATATCTAAAAGTCAGAGAACATGGATGGTCTAGCTCAAGCAGGGTCATGTACTAGGAAGAGGGATCTTCTTTGTATCTTCTTATTACAACACTGGATTGTTCCACAAACCCATAACACATATATACACACACACACACGTGTGCATGCATACACAATACATACACACACACGCACACACAGAGAGAGATAGAGATTGATAGGGAAATGTATTTTACCAACTATGGAGATATTTTTTGACAAAATCAACCACCGAATCTCTGTCTCTTACCAACTAGAAACTTAATCATAACTCCTTTAACAATACTTAATATTTTACAAACAAAAAATAATAAGGCCCTCATTCCCACAAAAAATGTTGTAAATATCGCCCCACCTAGGTAATGAGTATAATACTACAAAACTAGTTTCATCTTATCAGTCTTTCTTCCAGGAACATACATGGAGTATCTGAATTTGACAGGCACCATTCTGGGTGTGAGAGTATGCACTTGTAATTCCAGTTCTCACTATACTGGGTCAGGAAGATTTTTTTTGTCTTGCTTAGAATATATAATGATCTTAGTATAATTTCTCTTATCTATTATTTTAGAGAGATTCTCTCTCTTTCTTTCTACTCTCAGCCACACTGTAGAAGGTTTTATGTAAATAGAGACTACACTTTTGGTTTCTGGACACCTAGACACAAATAATCACACAAAAGCTGTATTTATTACAATACGCTTTGGCTAACACCTCAGGCATATTCCTAGATAGATCTTACATCTTAATTCAACCCTTTTCTAATATTTCATATTTTACTACAGGGCTTGTGGTTTGTTACCTCATATCTTGCTTCTTGGGTGCTTACATGGCATCTGCCTGACTCTGCCTTCTTTCTCCCAGCCTTCAGCTTAGTTTTCTAGCCTAAGTATATTCTGCCCTGCCATAGGTCATATCATCTTTTTTACTAACCAATAGTAATAAAACATGTTCATAGCATACAGAGGAGAATCCCATTTCAATTATGTTATATAAGTAGTAGAATTTTAGATCATATATATATATATCAGATTTGGCTTCGGGCTTTTCAAATATGTAAACATAGAAACACAGCCTGTATATTGCACAGAAAGTCATATGTAGACATGCCACAGGAAAATTATATTAGATTCAATCAGGTCTTAGGAATAAGTCATTACATGTACCCAATTTAAAGGCATCTTCACAATGGAGCGAGCATTAAAAATGTTGGCAACACTACCTATTTACAAAGATTTGAAGTAAGAAAATACTATATCAGCACGTGTAGGTGTGTGTGGTGTGGTATGAATGCTGCATGGGTGTGTGTATATTTGCTTGTTTGTGTAGATGTTTTCTTCAGTCCACCCTCGTTTTCTAAGGCACAGTCCCTTGTTTGAGCAGAGTTCATTGTTTCAGCAATTCTGGCGAGCTATCTTGCTCCTGAAACCCTCTATCTCAGAAATCTGTGCCTTGGGGATTATATATGGGCATCAATTGCTCTTTGGACTCGTATGGGTGATGGAGATATGAACTCCAGTCCTCACGCTTGTGTAACAAACGTGTCAGTGTCTGAGGTATCGCTTATCTAAGACTTATGTCATGGGTAAGCAACACTGAATAATTAATCCAATGAACGAAGGTGATTTTCTTTATACATTGTCATCACCTATACCAATAAGATAAAAGCAGGCCAGTTCTTGAACTGTTCCTCTAAAACAGTTACTCATTCTTTGTAGATAAAGACTTCCCTTAGTCTCCTTCAGAATGTTCTACCTTCCTGACCTGGAGATCAAATGGAAAATATCCTCCCGATGCTTTTAGATCTGCTCCTGTCAAAAGTAGCTGGAACTCACCCTTGCCACATTATATATGTCTTCTCATATGGAAAAAAAATAAAGCCATGATCTTCAGTTTATTTCTTGAATAATTGAAAAAATAAAAATTTAAATTTATAAATCATTCCTGTTGTGTTTATTGAGAACTTATCTCTTCTTTTCCTGATCTGAAAAACATGCCAACTATAAGTTAAATCCAGTTTTCAACTCAGAGAAGGTGCAATCATTGAATGAATTCCCAGCCACTGACTTTAGGCTCATCGTGTCCATGGCCACACAGTGGACCTTTATGTGCTTTCTTCAAATACCCAGGTAACCTAACACTTGAATATTCATGACTGGAGGTGGAAAAATCAGACTTATTCTGGGTCTGTAAACTTATTGCTTTTATCTCTACTACCTACACTCATTGGGAACCAATGTGTTCTCTAACTTGATTCATTCATTTGCTACTGGTGATGCTGACCCTGTGGCTGACAGAAAGCATGCAAATGGATCCTGTCTCCTTCCCTTGAGTATTTGTATACATTTCTCCCTTACTAGGTGGTTGCTCTCCCCTTTCTAGTTTATTAGCAGTGTCCTCTCCTTCCTTACATGTTTACATGCTCATTCCCTCCTCTGCTTATTAGCACACTCCTCCCATTCCTTACACATTATCACCCTACCTTGCTTGTTAGTATAACCTTCCTCTCCATCCAGATGTGCTTCTTGGCACTATTTGAATCAAGTGACCCAGTCTGGCAGGACTGCAATGATATTTCTTGTCTGTGCCCAGTATTAATTTGGTATAATTGATCTTGGAAAAGGCAATTAGACATTATAAATTATTCTTTTTCAATTAAACATTTAGTCACAACAGAAACAAAGCAAGTCCTAAATGCATTAATTTAAAATATTACTCCATGCAGAAGCCCACAAAAAATTACAGTCAAATAAATTTTTCCTGCAAGTGAGAAATTATCTGCAAGGAATGCATTAAAAATAAGAAATATTTAACTTAATTTGTCAACAAAGTAACATATAAGGTGGCATTACTCTGTTACAAATCAATTATAATAATAATGAAACTTCATATGAGTTTACTTTTGTTTAATTAGTTGCATCAGTATGTGCTGAATTGGTAATGCATCAAACTGTAAATGATGAACTAAAGTTAAAAAAGCAGTTCCCCAAACATGTATATTTTACAATGTGGTAGGAAAAAAATCACAGCAAAATATCATAAATATTGAAAATGATCATCTAGAATGTTAAGTTGGCGAGAAATCATGTTTAGATGAGGAAAACAGAAAAAAAAAAGTCATGATAACTTCCCCAGGGTAGTTTTCCTTGCCTTTTATTCTTCCTAGTTACTCCTTTTCCATCATAAGGACTTAAAACACAGAATTCCTAGGCAGTAACTAATTTACTCCCAAATTTTCATGAAAAATAAACCTTGGGGTCTCTAAGAGTAAAGGAATTGGCTCCAGGTCAACCATGTACCCAGTTTATTGGTGCACTGGGGTTAAGTCTCTGCTCTTATAAACTCTCAGACAAGCCAGCTCTTTGTAATTGCATCCTGCTTCCTCCCAGTCTCCAGTAATAATTATAAAACATGAATTTCTCTTTGATTCTCAGAAATATCCCCCTATGGCTAACACAATTTACTTGATATGTGAGGACTCTGCACAAAATAAAAATTGCATCTAGTCATAGGAAAATAACATCTTAGGCTATTCTGTTCTACTAAACACAACCAATGCCTAGGACACTGAAGGGCAATAATTTAAACAAAATAGACACTGGCTTGGTTTGATGGATTTCTAATGCGTTTCATCTTGGGTATGTTGAATGTATTGTTGCCACAGCCTCTGATGTACCTAATACTGATGTTTGGAAATTTATATAAGTCAAAATGCTAACTCTTCCAATGGCAAATGGTCATGAATAGTCTCTCTGTTCTCTCTCTCTCTCCTTTCCCACGAATATCTTTTCTTTAGTTTGTTTGCCTACTAAAAACTACATATTTCAGAAATTAAATGGTAACTTTGAACATAAACTTAATGAATTTTTAACCTTTATTTTTAATTTATTTGTTTTTGCTTAGATATTCAGTATTTGCTATTATGAAGTTGGTTTAGCGTCAAATTTAAGAGGAAATTTTGTGATACATCTTATTTGGAAAAATAAAATCATGAGCAAAATCAAGCAAAGAAAAACAGGAAAACCTCATTATGACTGAAAATACATAAAGAAAGAGAGAAATATAAATTAAAAATGTCAACAGAAAATGAAAATTTCACAAGTACAGTGAAGCAAAGCTACACATAACTGGAAAGAGAAAGCATCATTTGGGAAAATGCTTAATCAGATAAGCCTGTAAGTAAGTCTGTGGCATTTTCTTGACTAATGATTGATGTGCGTAGAGGGGTGTAGCTCCCTGGGCTTGGGGCCATCCCTGAGCAGTTTGAGCTGGGTAATGTAAGAAGATAAGCTGAGAAGTTATGGAAACGAGTGAGGAAAGAGCAAACTGTTCTGTATTTGTTCATGTCTTGAATCCATTCCATGGCTTCTCTGTCTGATGGGTGTGACTTGCAAATGTAAACTAGGTAAATCTTCTCCTCCTGAGAGTCTCTGGTTAATGTTTTAACACAGAAAGAGAAAACAAACAAGAACAGAGTGGAAGAACAGTCGGAGACCATGCCGACTTCTCTGCTTTCTGGAGTATCTTGAATGTTTTGCTTCTCAATCTTGTCCTGAGTAGAAGAGCTAATGCCTGCTCCTCTCGCAGCATAATAGAGCACAGGAGAGTCATGCACTTTGGTTATCTCCCCAATTTCCTTCTCCTCATTTCTGTCTTCCTGTTGGAGTTCTTATCTTCCCGAAAATTTCATTGTTGCCCAGAATATCTAATTGAAAAATGAGTAGTTACGTGGACTTTTATGACTGGCAAATGTGCTTCTATATGGGCTTTTATGAAAAGAAAATAAGCATCTCTGTGAGCTATTAAGATAGGAAAATGGGGATCCATGCAGGATTTTATGACCAGAAAGAAAATATGTATATACCAATTCAGAATCTGCAATGCAAGTACAAAATGGTATCACATATAAAGGAATAATCTAAAGTTATGGGCCCCAGTAGCCTCCACGAAGTAAAATAATTACATATATATTTCCTAGCTTTTGTTTTTTCAATTAGTCACTCAACTGAAGTAAGAAGAGGGAAGCAATGAAGACTAAGTCTGTTCCTTCAGTGAGTTTACATTCTACCAGGGCAGGCAGTTGTTCAATTAGCTTATTGATTATTTAATTACAGCTGGAACGATGAAGAACAGAAGCACACCCTATGAAAGTGAGTGACAGTCTGGCATTAACTGGAAGCTTCCTCAAGGCAGTGATATTAAGCACAGTGTAGGTTAGTCTTTTCAAAATGGGTTGTACCCATCTCTTCTACAGTGAAGAGAGTCATTTGGCTTTGTTATCAGCAGTGGGATGTAGGGTACAGGGTGAGAATCATTGCTAATTTACCCTACCAGGCTTCTTATAAAACAATTATTACCATTCCAGCCGAGAGTGGAGATAGAAGAAAACTAGAAGGAGAAAAGAAAGGGGAGGGGAGATACTTTTGTTTGGGATAAGTACGGAATCTCAACTTTTTGAAAACAAAAGCTCTTATCTGTATGTCATGCAATCCCCAAAGCATTTGTTTCAGAATCTTGAGTCTAAAGGTTGTTCATATAATGACTAGAAAAAATTCCTCTTGTGGATTTTATGTACACCTGTTTTCTAAATAACTCAAGATAGGAATATAGTGAAATGGAAAATATCCTGGGATTAATATTTCTTTTTTTTGGCTATTTTGTTGTTTAGTTGTTAACATGTATATGGGAGGATGGAAATATCTGAAACCTCTTTGGAGTGTGAATATGTTTTTATCCACCTGGATGTGACAATTCATCATAAGTTACAGATGGTCTCACTGTATCAACTTATTATATATGTGTGTGTTAATTCTCTCTGACTTCCTCCTTTATACTTCAGACCTATGATTATTTCATCTACTGAAGGATCAACTACTTCTATTTTTTTTGATATGTTAGCGTAAGCACAATGAAAATTGGGGACACTTCATCAGTGAGTCGTTGGGTATTTGTGATCCTGGGCAATAGGCAGTGAACTCACTGTACGCTGTATTTTGCTTGTTTGTGTGTTTGGTTTTACTTTGTTTTGTTTTATGTCTACGACGATCCTGGAAATGCGGAGGTGACTGTGTCCAGGGCTTACCAGTAAGCTCCAGCTTGGATGCCACATTATGAGTCAGTGTTTCAGCTGTTGTTCCTACCTCCTTATTTACTGAGAGCTCATTCACAGACAGGCCTCAGCTTTTCCAAGCCTTTCCTGGCGTGTGAAGAGTAGTCTGCTATTTGGACTTGTCAGCAGACAGCATATTTCTGCTTTTCATAAATCTTAAGGTTTCACTAACCTCTGTCTCTCTGCCTACCTGTCTCTCCCTCTGCATTCAGTGCTTTAACCCATTTCACACAAACCATCTCTCACATCATACACACACATCAAAACTACCATAGTGAATGGTAAGCATTTTACAATCAGATTTTTTGAAAGAATACACTTCTGTGTTTTCTTTCTCTCTACACTCCAAAGACATCCCACATACACAGATGTGACAACTTTTTTTTTCTTTTTTTTTAAGCTAATTTAAGCAAATGTCTGGCAGCTCAGCTCTGGGAACAGTCACACTTCCTGAGAGCCCACTTCTGTCGCTGTGGAGGTGGCATTGCTGCATGTCACTCCTGCACATGAGGAGAGACCCAAGGCTAGGGGAAAGGAAGGAAGGGGGCTGGTGAGGAAGAATGCTGGCTGTGGTTCTGAGAGACTTTGTTAATGGACTTGAACCAAAACACATGCTCAGAGGGACTGATTTTCTAAAAACAACTTCCTGGGAGACATCTGGGTCGGGCTTGTTTTTTTTCTGAATAAAAGCACTCCCTCGGGTATTGCTAAGAGGATGCAAATAGGCAGGCACTGTTAAGGCAGGGGGTTAAAGGAGGGGATTGCTATTGACAGGTTTTTCACTTTTACCTTTTCTAGTTAGTGCATAATTGTTTTAAGATTATTTGTCAGATGTTTTGAAATAAGTTTTAATTTTCAAATGCCCTAATGGGATTATGGAAATACAGTTAATAGTTCAGGCCATCATATATCAATTGAGAGCAGATCCTGCTTTTTCTGGAGAGAGAATCTCATCTTTGCTTCCGAGTTCTTCATTTTGATGACTTGCCACGTACCTGTATAGCTGATCCAATCCATTTCCCTCACTCCTTCTCTGAATTTTCTCTGCCTTTCTTTCCTGCATCTCCTTGTGTTCATCGTCTAATCAATGTGGCTGGTATTTATATTTCTTCTTACCTAAAGCATTGGGGTCTGTCAGGAAAGCATAAGGCATTTTGGGGGACATAAGAATATCATAAGCTGCTCTTTTCCTCTGGAGTTTACTGTTGTTTGGAAAGAAATGATCTATATGAGCGAAATGTTGAATAAAGATTCTGGATTTGATGGCAATAGAGGAATATAAATCAGGTAGCCAGTAAGCACTGTGAGCTTTCAGCTGAGAGATCAGTGCAGAGTGTGTGGTCAGGATTAGCTTGAAGTTTCCTCAGTGTCTGGAACGCAACAGCTTATATGTGCTTGTGAGTTTCCATCAGATTTCTTTACAGGGCTTTGCCTACCTGCTTTTCCAAATGTTGTTTAAGGTATTTGTGAGCTTTAAAGTTTGATTAAACTTTTCCTTCTATGAGAAGACTTCTGTAGTCTATCTCTGAATTCTTCTCCATGCGGCTTCTTTCACACTTACCTCACACCTGACAGCACTCTGTCAGCTTTCTACTTTGTTATGGACCTGAATTTAATTTGACATTTCATTTTGTCCTACTTGCATGGAGTGGAGTTTATTCTTGCACATAGCTGTGGCATCAAATGACTTACCAGCTCCACCCTTTTCCCAGTCCGAGTATTTACCACGTTAATTTTCAGTGAGAGACCTTTAATTCTACCTTCCTCGGAGGATACTGTAGTTGCTCCCACCTTATCAAATGACAAGCTTTTCTATGGGCAGAAGTCAGAGTCCATTTATAAGCATTTCAGGAGGACAACTAGTGTGTAGTGACAGGGTTAGAGATAAAGGCAGTCTTAGAAGATATGTTAAGCTTTCAACGGCTTTAATATCCAGTAAATCAGGACATGAAAGCACTTTCTTTGACTGTCTGCAGCTGTTTAGAGGGGTTAAGTATATTTGCAATCTATAAAACAATCTATGCTCTCTATAAAAATGTAGCTTCTCAAATTTTTAAGCTTTTTAAAAAATTTAAAAACCAATAAAATATTGGAATAAGAGACAAAAGGAGATAATCTATAATTCTTGTACAGAATCTGTACTCCTTAATTACAAATATTAACATACATATGTGTACGCACACATATACACACGTGCACACCATAAAACACACACACACACACAAAGACACACACAGGACAGACGGGAATCCAAAGGAAGGTGAATAACGTCACTGTTTTTCCAATCAGCACCCTCTTTTTCTCTTTCTGTTTGTCACTTGACTTCAACTCCTCTTTGACTAAATACCCAGTTTGATTGTGATTCCTAGGAGAGGATCTAAAATGACAGTTGTGAAAAGGTTGCTGCAAAGTCTATCAGGAAAGAAAAGTTGAGGAAAATCGGGTTAACTCATTGAAGAAAATAAGGAAAGATTGGCTCCCTTTCGGGACTAGTGCTAATTAAGGTGAGCAAGCAGCTGGGCCTGTTTGGAATAACAATTGTGCTAGCATGTCACTTTTTTCTGCTTAGTTGAAATTTATATAGTTTGGGAATGGTGGATATAAGAAAATTAGAGCTCATTTAGAATCTGTTGAAAGGACATTGTGCCTTCATTATTAGTTTGCTTCTGAGTTTTCCTGGGGCAGTCCTCTCTCTGTTATAGGTAATGGATTTTTCCCCAGATGTAATTGGATGAGTTTAATTTTTTCTTTCATTACCTGTCGAGGAGGCCTATGCCCCTACTTCCCTTTGTGTTTTATTAGGACTGTAACCCCTATTTAAAAAAAGGCTTTGATTGTGCTTATATATGCTCAATCAGCATTTTCTGATTGAATAGTACTGGCCCACAACGTTTGTGCCTAGCATTTTTTACTAATTACATTTTCACCCTGGCTGGGTGTGAGAAAGTCTCTGATAGTGTTTGTATTTTTTTTTCTTTTCATTATGCTAGAGGTTTGGCACAAGGCTGAGGAAAGACATCTTCAGGCTATCTTCCTGCTGGTCTTGTAGGCATCATGACTGAATTTTAACACCTTTTGAAGGACTAAGTGAAATCCTGCACAGATAAATGTCTTGCAAAGGTTCCTTTACAACAAAAGAACAAAAAACAACAAAGCACTATTCTGATTTTAGTTTTTGCCAATATTTGTGGTGTAAATCTGGCCCACATCCCTTGGTGACTCATTATGTTGTGAGTGATGGTGCAATTGTGGAGACCCATACTTGGTTATTTCCCCAGAACTATTGCTTATGGCTGGAACATAACGAGCTTTAACCACATTCCTGAACTTTAGTCACATTCCTGAATTTTAGTCTACCAAGTGTATGTCTTTACTTTACTGTGATGCTGGAGACCGGCTATGGAGCTGTGATGTCCTTGGTAGATAACTTATATATAATTTATTTATATGAGAACTCTTGTCCATGTTCTGTCCTCAATGACACTCTTTGTTTGATTTCTTCTTTCCTTAACTTAAAATTATTTTTAATTGAAATGGAATTATATCACATTTCCCTTTTCACTTCTCCCCATGACCCCTCCAAGATACCTTCCTTCCTATACCTTCTAAGTCTTCCATTCTTAAGTTGACAGCCTCTTTTATTTTGAGAATTGCTTTTTTACACACGTTTGTGCACACTCATGCACACACACACAGCCTGCAGAGTGCATATTTGTTGTTTGTATGTAAATGGTTTTAAGACTGACCACTCTTCATCAAATGCACAATAAGGGGGCTCATCCCTGGGTGACCCTAATCTCTTGCTAGGAGTTATTTGCATGTGGTTCTAACTCTCAGACATTTTAAAATGATTTTTTATTCATGAGTTGAACATTCAGAAATACAATGGATAAAACCCATAATCTCAAATTAAATATACATATTTTCACAGAAATTCATTAAACATTTATATATTCTATCCTTAAAATATAGTTTAAAAATTTGTAGTAGTTATAATAGTTTAGCATTCTAAAGACTTTATCTTTTTATGAAATATTATTGGTGTTTTCATCTTAAGTACAACGTTTAATACTGGGATATTATCAATTTAGTGATCACTTGACACAGGAGAATTATCATTCAATTTTATCTCCTCATGAAAATCCTTTAAATCCCCAATGGATTTTTTTTTCATCAAAATGTTATGACATTTAAGCTAGAAACTTAGGTAATAAAATGATTATATAAACTATGTCTACACTTTAACCACTGTTGATGGGTCTTCAATGTCTGAAAGGAGGAATGCAATTTGATTCCTCGGTGTTTAGCCCAGGATGGAAAGAAATGAACTTTTGACAAAGAATTTCTCACTACCGTCCCTGAGTACAAGAATATCCACATGACAGCATGAACTAGTGTAAGTGGAAACCTATAAAGCTAAAATCATGACACTTATAAAACTAACTTTTATCTTTCAAAGTACAAAACATGTAATATTAATTATTAGACACATTTGTATTTTAATGATTAAAGTAGATACTTATCATTTCCCCTATTTTTCTCTTAGAGTAATTATTCTTTGGTATCAACCAAATAACTGTATATAAAAATCACTTCAGGTAAATCAATAAATTAATACTAAAATATTCACCATTAACCATACTCTAATTTCAAAACACACACACACTTGGATATTTTGGGTTAATCTTTTCTTAGATTTAATGTTTTCTTTAACTGATGAGTCTATTTCCTCTACTGTATCTTCAGTGCGTGAGATTCTCTCTTCCATCTCATGTATTTTGCTGATCATGCTTACATTTGTGGTTCCTGATCGTTTTCTCATGATTTCTGTTTCTATAATTCCCTCAGTTTGTGTTTTCTTTATTGTCTGTATTTTAGTTTTCAAGTCTTGAATAGTTTCTTTCAAATGTTTGATTTCTTTTTCTTGGTTTTCTTTAAGTGATTTGCTGATGTCTTCCAATTTTTTGTATGTCTTCCTCCATTTCTTTGGGGGGATTTCTCATATCCTCTTTAAGAGTTTCAAACATTCTCTTAAAGTTATTTTTTAGGTCATTTTCTTCTGTTTTATCTATATTTGGTTGTTCATGTCTTGCTGCTGTAGGGTCTCTAGATTTTATTGGTGTTGTGTTGTTCTATGTGGTGTTGCAAGTGTTCTTACTCTTTCTACTCATCTTTTCCTCTAATGGTTGAGGCTGTCTGAGATTCTGTTTATTAATCTTGTAGGTGCTTGTGAATCTAAAACTCAGATGGTTGTTCCTCATGGTACAGTCAGTGCCACAATTCTAGTTACTACGTTGGGTACTCGGTATTCATGGAGATAGCTCAGAGCTCTGGGATTTACTCTGCTCCCTTGGAGTTTGTTGTCTCAGGCCTACTTCAGCCTAGGTTACTGGCTTTGACCTGTTTCTGTAAATCCTGGTCTGGTTTCCCTCCTGCACAGGTCCCTGGTTTGGAGTTGGTCCTACAAAGGGCTCTAGTTCAGGTCTACTGCCTCAGAGTTCACTGTCTTGGGTGTGCCCAGAACTGCAGAGGACCGGGCTCACCAAAGAATGAATAAGGAAAATGTGGTTCACCTATACAATGGAGTACTACACAGCAGAGAAAATAACAACATCTTGAGTTTTCCATGAAAACTGATGGAACTAGAAAACATTATTTTGAGTGAGGTAACCCAGACACAGAAAGAGAATAATCACATGTACTCACTCATAGGAGCTTTTTAAACATAAAGCAAAGAAAACCAGCCTACAAACCACAATTCCAGAGAACTTAGACAACAATGAGGACACGAAGAGAGACTTACATAGATCTAATCTACATGAAAGTAGAGAAAGACAGGATAATCTGAGTAAATTGCGAACATGGGGACCTTGGGGGAGGGTTGAAGGGGGAAGGGGAGATGCAGGGAGGGGAGCAGAGGGAAATGTAGAGCTCAATAAAAATCAATAACACACACACACACTCATATACACAAGTGTACAGAGTCAGACCTTTGTGTCTATATGCTGTTGGTTCCCTGTTCTTGAACCATTGGTATTTTACACATTTCCAGAAAGCCAGGACCTGACATTCTCTTCATGCATCTCAAGTGTCCTGAGCCACTCTGTGTGGGCGAGCAACATGTAGGGATGATTAATTTCATGGATAAATAGACAAGTCTTCTAAACCTTGGCAGAGAAGTTTTCAGCTTTCTGCATTCTACACATAAAAAGGCAAAGAGAGCATTGTTCTTACCTTAGTGACAAATGGAATAGATATTTTAAAGGACCTTAAAATGTGAAGTGTCATCGGATAAAACACTCTTCAGATTTCTGGTTGCTGCTGCTCTTATTTTGCTGTTGTTGTTTGTTTTGTTTTGTTTTGTTTTGTTCTCTGTGACCCAGTGACTGACTGCCAAGCAATAATCTTGCTTACAGATGGAAATGGAATTAGGAGGCTGTGGGCTAGTTGAGTGAGAAGGAACTTTGCAGTGGGCTGTTTCTATGGCAGTGGTGTGCAAGATGGTGCTGACAGTATACCCCAACAAGGGTGCTGAGTGATGTGAGTGCAAACAGCACCTAAACTATCTAATACATCTTCGGTTTCTGAGCAGAAGAAATCCTTCCAAAGTAAAAACAATGGAGATGTGTGGAACAGTGATCACATAGGGTTGGGTTTCCAACCATTTGCAGGAGGAGGAACTAATTGAGGACTAAGTCCTGAGGCTTTTTAAAATAAAATGCAGATCTGAAGCCTACAGTAAAATGAAAAAATACCTGTTTTTCATACTATTTATATGAGTAAGTGTAAACCACAATAAAACAAGAAGAAATTTAAAAAAGACACATCTACATTATCAAAGTCTAGACAAAGGAAACTTAGTGGACGTTTCCAAAGTCACCCAGTATACACTGTAAGAAAAGGGAAACAAACTGTCGCAGTAAAGAAAGTAACACATATTTCAAAATATGTGCCTCACAAGCATACACTAGGTTCTTCAGAAAATGCTCAAGAAATAAATCATAACAAAAGAAATGGACAATGTAAGAGATTTTAGGGTTTGAAGCATCAATTTCTACAATCATCAAAATAAAGGTGGCAATAGCACATACGCAAAAAAGATTCTTGCCAAAAAAGAAGCAATAACAAAAACCAAAAAACTAAAACCTCAAATTTTGTCTACTACTTCCATTCACTCTCCTAAAAGAACAGCCAGTGCAGGGCAGGGAGTTGTGAGTACAATATAACAATGTGTGTGTGTGTGTGTGTGTGTGTGTGCATATGCATGCATGTGTGTGTGCATATTAGTATGCTTGTGGTACGTGAGCATCTGATGAATGTGTAAATGTTTAATTGTGTGCATATGTATATACATGTGTGTATATACAATATGTGTATGTGTGTGTGCTTGAGTGTGTATGAGTACATGTAATTTCAAGAAAATTACTGGATAACTTAATTATATTGCAAACTGATTTATATTGTAAAGAACCTACAATCTTTGACATAGGATATGTTCAAAGGAATATATAAGAAATATACAATGAAAAATAAAAGACCTCACCATATATTGAAATTAAAATGATGAGCATGAAAAATGTTTGACAGTAGGGTGCAAAGGAGACATTGGAAGAAAGGCAGAAAAGGGGGAAACAATGAAATTATATGTTAATTTAAAATCATAATATGAAAGACCTGTTTTAGCAGGAGGGAGGATGAGAGAAGCAAATGAGAGGGACAAATGATGAAAATTCACTTTGTGCATTCATGGAACCTTCAAACAATTAAAATTTGAAAATACAAATCCAAAAGTTAATAAAAAAATTAGTAAACTTTCTAAATATAAACATTTTACGATATCAAAAATAACAGCATTGTTTAAGGAACTACAAATAAATACAAGAAATACACAGCTACATGAATAGTTTGAGCAAATGAATCAAGAAAACATAGTTTCAAAACACTGGAAATCCACATCAAGCTCATTGATGGAAGTCTTAGTGTACATGAAGTCTTCTGTAAATGAATTCCTAAGCATAACACAATTTCCTTCTAAACACCACGATATCTTTTCCAATGGAAACTGATAAGACAGTTAAAAAAATTACACAAATAATAGTATCAACAGTGAAGAAGAATGGACTGCAAAACTAAGAATAATAATATGGACTCCAGCAAAAAATACTTTTTACAAAACTGATCATAAAACCACATGTCACATTAGAGAGTAGAATAAAATTGGATAGGAAAAAGTATAAATATCACTGAAATGGAGACATTTGTGGTCAAAGGAAACACTGCAAATAATTGAGGATATCAAAGGCAATTCAAAGAGCAAGTATCAAAAAATCATCTTTTCTTAATGTTGTTAAAGGTTGTTTAACTAGACGCACCTGAAGCTGAGCAGAGTAAATCGCTGTATCACATGAGGATCTTATAAGTAAGAGTGGTGATGTTTTAATAAAACAAAAATATTTAAATCACAAATAAATTGAGGGTTTTTTGTTGCTAAAATAAAAGTTTAAAAATCCCTGCATCATTATCTAATGAACTGATGGGTGACTAGAATTCAAAATTTATTAAAGTGTTCACAAATTTTTAAGATGTATTTTATTTGGAAGTGAAGGATCTGTAAAAGCAATTCTGTCTTCAAAGAAGAAAATATACAACCTTCTTCAAAAATAATTAGAGAATTCAAATTAAAATTACAACGTTGTGTATGTCAGATGACCAAAATCAAGCATTTTGATAATCATGTTTGAGTAAAAATATTAGAAAAATGAATTCTATAAATTCCAGAAGGCAGTGTAGCTTACTACCACCATTTAGTGAAATAGTAGATATAATGCAGGAAACTCGGCAAAGCTAACACTTTACAATACTTACAAACTTTTACCTAATAAAATGATATTTGAACATTTGATAAAGGGATCCATACTAATGTGTCCAGTACACTTTTCTAAAATACAGGAACCTCAAGGTGTTACAGTAATCAATAGGATCTTGATATTCTTTTGAATCATGTAGATTAATTTGCATCAACACAGAGATCTCTAAACTGAAGTATTGAGGAAACAAAGCAAAAAGTTTGCATATGTTTTAAAATAAAATGTAACTATAATACATATTATATTTAACAAAAATATTAATATTAATATAAGCTCATGCATAAAAGCAGATGAGATGAACAAAAAGATAAACAAATAAGGTGATAAATGGAGAATTGATTAGAAGATAATAGAGATGAACAATTATAAACATATGTGCATACTTAATAGAGGTAAAATAGAGAAATGGGTAGCTGTAAAGCTGGGCTATTTTATTAAAATTGAAAGCATTTATTAAGAGGAATTATCAAACACACTTTGACTCTAAGAAAAATGAGTCACTGTGCTGTTGGCTTCCCTTCCATGAAGAATGGTCTTGTAAGAATCTTTCTAGAGTACCTATGCCAAGTAACTCTGAGCAGGAGCAAAATGAATGCTGAAGCCTGTAAAGTTCTCATCATACATTCAACCTTTCTCAATTTTAAAGAGAATGTGGAAAAGTTATGATGAAACTATGTTTGACTTCTGCTTTGAGAATTTTTGTTATTGTTTCTAGAAAAACAAGGCTGATAATTCTAGGCAACAGTCAGCCTGTTATCCAAGGCTATGTTCTGAGAACTTTCCTCAACCTTAGTTTTTGTCATATATCATGCATCAGAGTCTCCATTGATCCCCTGTTTGATAAAGTCCCCATTTATTTTTTAGCATTTCCTGAGAGAAGAGCTGTCTTAAACAATGAGGTGAATGGAGTACATGGCCGAGTCTCTAACTCTCTTTAGGACATCACAATGCAACAGAGCATCACGGGAGGAGAAAACACACTTTTCCCAGTACTTTCCATCTGACATGTTATTCCAAAATGACTTAGCAGTGGGTGGTTATGGGAGTTCTTTAGGAGAAGAAGATCTGCAATTGTCCTCTAATGAGCACACACAGTCTCCACCCTACATGCATGTTTCTAGTGTCAGGAGACTTCTCTACTGAGCACACAAAGTTTTCAGGTGTATTTCTCATGCTAGGAGTCTTCTTTTCTGAGCATACGCAGTCTTCATCTGTATTTCCATTGTTAGAAGAATTCTCTACTGAGCACACACAGCATCCATTTGTATTTCTCATGCTAGGAATCTTCTTTACTGAGCACACACAGTCTCTATGTGTATTTCCAATGCTAGGAGACTTCTCTGCTGGGCACACACAAAATCCATCCTTCTTGTTAATTTCTAAGGGTAGGTGACTTCTCTACTGAGCACACACAGCCTCCATGTCTGTTTCCAATGCTAGAAGACTTCTCTACTGAGCACGCACAGTCTTGAAGTGTATTTCTAGATTCAGGAGACTTGGGTGAAGCTTCTCTTTTCCATGTGAATAATTTTAGCACTACAGACATAATTGTAGCCAAAGAATGTTTCTGACTAAATTAGTTACTTCTTGTATTTAATAAACTATCACTTGCTGCATTTCCTGTGATCTCAGTTCTCAGGCTTGTCTCATGCAATCACATGAATCAAGGACTCCTTCACTACTCTGTCTATTTTCTTCCTGGCTTCTCTGGGTGTAAAACTTGCAGATTATCATGACAAATGTCTGTCAAAGCTGTGGCTAGGAATTGCCAACACAGTTCTTGATGTAACCTTTATTGTAGTGTTCCCAGTTATTAGAGGATATGTACATCCTTTTCCTTTGCATGAATGTTAGAGGTGGAATGTGAAAGTCAAGGTCATGTATTATAACAAATAAGCAACAGTTAAAAAAGAATCTTTGGGTATACCTTATACTGGATTATTTACATTTTTTATTATAAAATACGCCAACAAAATGTAATTTAGGGGAGACTTTTTATAACACATTTGTAACTTACAATCCATCCCTTTTGGAGATGTCAGGGCAACAGGATATTAAAGCAACTAGTCACGACCTAGACACAGTTAAGTGAGACAGGAATAAATAAAAAAAACATACGTAATCATAGCTAGTATTCTCTAATCTTACATAGAACAAGGAGCAAAACCAGGGAGTGGGACCACCCACTTTCATTTTGGGTCTTCTTCTCACATCAATTCAGGCAATGATGTTGAAGGAGGCCACTTGATTTTCCTGGTCTCCCAGAACCAAAATAACAACACAGAAACTGTATTAATTAAATTTCTGATTGGCCCATTAGCTTTAGCTTCTTATTGGCTAATTCTTACTTATTAATTTAGTCTATTTCTATTAGTCTGTTATCACAATGTGGCTGTGGCATACTAGGTAAAGTCTGTCACTGGTGGCTCTATGAATTATCTCTGACTCAGCCTTTCTTTCTCCCAGCTTACAGCCTAGCTTTCCTCACCAATTCTGTTCTTCCCTGCCATAGGCTCAAAGCAGTTCTTTGTTCAATAACCAATAAAATCAACACATAGACAGAAAGACCTCCCACATCATTTCCCCTTTTCTGTTTAAAGAAAAAGGAAGGCTTTAATTTTAACATAGTAAAATTTCATATAACAAGACAGTTATCAAGCAAGAGTTACAGTCACAATATTTATATCTACTTTATCTTTTATCATAAATATTGAAAACTATAACTATAAATTTTTCAACTTCATCAAAGACTCCAGAAGGGTATAATATTACCTAAGCGAACAAGAAGTATATTGTAAGCAACTTCCAAAACTCTAGAATTTACAGAGACATCTTACTGCGACCTGTCAGTGGGTTTCAAGAAGACATGGTAATCCCGTAGGTAGAAGTGCCTATAGGCCCATAGTATCTAGCAGACTATTTCATGAAGCAGGAAATTTCAAAGACAGTTCCGCCTATATTGGCAGTTTGTCTGTCACTTTCTTCTGTGTCCTGCAGAATGTCTGGCAGACTCTTTTATGAAGCAGGAACCCTGAAGGTTAGTCTGGATAGTCTCACCTTTGGGTAAGGTCAGCAGTCATTTCTCTGTGGGTCCTGCATGTTCAGTTGATGAAGCAGTCCAGTCAAGATCACTTTCTTGCCCAAATGGCTAACCAACTCCATGAGGAACCTCTTCAATTCCAATCTTCTTCTTGAAGTAACTGGTGCTGCCAGGAACAGATGTGTCTCATTGTTGTGAAAAATCCAAGGTTTTTAAACCATTTCAATGCCATATACTAAAGTTCTCTGTAATATTTGAAGAGTACCTAACTAACTGAAATATATCTCTATATATCTAGAAAATCTAACGTGACTACAATCCTGACTATTACAGATGATTACCTATCAACTTATATTTCTTAATTATACATTACATTTTTAAATGAACTGCACAAACACAATGCCTTAATTAAGAGCAGAAATATAATATAACAAAATTTAACTAAATCTTGTGTCAATAAAACAAGACCCATACCAATGCAAAGTATCCATCTCTATAGCATATCCCCCTTTAAATGTAAAGAAACATTTGCAAACAATATTTTGGAATATTGGTATAGTTCTGTTCAAACTTCTTTCTGCTGTTTATTGGAGAAAGTAATTTTTTGAGGGTGTTCACAATGACCTCTCTGGGGGTCAGGGTCTGTTAAACCATATTAGCCTGGAATTAATCCACAGGTTCTCATCCTCTGTGGAGAAAAAAGAAGAAACTCTTTTCCAAAGCAACACATCTTTAGACCCAAATTTTGAAGTCAAGATACTTTTATAATATACATAATAGTTTAGTTTAGCAGCATATACAATGAAATGTCTCTCTGTATTTAGCTCCTTTACAGTCAAAAAATTTAAAGATATTCATAATCCAGACTCTCTGTGTATAGTCCATCCTTATGTGGCTTCTTTTTCTTTATACCTTTAATCTATGACTGTCTGTACTTTGCTCTTTAAAGAATTTAAAAAAATGCTTCTTTTTATAACACTGTATACTCATTTTCTTCTCTCTCCCAAGCCTACATACATTTATCCAACACTGTAACCCATTTAGAGGTCTTTTATGTCTGAATCTGTCCTATTGTGAATCTGTAACTTTTTACTGTCCAGAAGTACTTCTTAAAATGCTAAGCCCTTCTTCTGAACTTAAGCTGCCGCATTACTCGGGAAATATGGCACCGCCTCCTTGCCCCACCCAGTCCAGCATGGTGGAGCTGTTTGTTGCTTCTGACAGCCGTGCTCATAGCCCCATTCTTAGGTACACAGCCAGTCTATGTTGCCATTAAGCAAGTTGAAGTAGTCTGCTCAGAGACGCCATTCAAATGCTCTGTAGCCAGTCTTCCAGAAAGAGTCAAAGTTCATGCTGGCAGCACAGCCCCAAAAACCCAGCATTTCAAAAACTGCAGCTTTTTTTCTGCTACTCATGAATCAGGAAAACCTCTCTTAAAAGAACTGTAAAGATACAGAGAAACCCTGTCTCAAACAAAAACAAAACAAAACAAAAAAATAATTAAAAACAAAAAAATAGAACTGTGGCACACCACAAGCAAACAGCAAGAAGATGTGCTAAACTCTGTATTTTTGTGTCTAGAATGAGTTTTTAAGCTTCTTGTGTTTTTATGTGGATGTAGTTACCCACATTGGCATGTCAATCTGTTGGAGAAGGCCACTTGTTTGCCCCAGTCTTCCAGAACTGAAATAACAACACAGAAACTGTATTAATTAAATCACAGCTAGGCCCATTTCCTCTAGCTTCTTATTGGCTAACTCTTACTTATTAATTTAACCCATTAATCTGTATATCACCACGTGGCTGTAGCTTATGGGGAAAAGTTCTCAATGTCTGTCTCTGTTGGCTCCATTGCTTTTCTCTCCTCCTTTCTTTCTCCCAGCATAGAGTTTAGCTTTCCTTGCCTAATTCTGTTCTTCCATGTAGTGATAGAGAGGAGCGGGCCCTGCTTTTCGTCTGGCCTGGCTCCCGCACGGCTAGCTTATACCCCTAAATAACAACACACAAATTATATTCGTTTAAGCACTGCATGGCCCATTATATTCAGCCTCTTCTTAGCTAAATCTCATATCTTAATTAACCCATTTCTAATAATCTGNATTAACCAATGAAAGTAACACATAGACAGATGACCCTCCTACATCACTTCCATGCCACAGGCTCAAAGCAGTTCTTTCTTCATTAACCAATAAAAGCAACACATAGACAGAAGGCCCTCCCACACCACAAGGAAAACAGTCTCTAAAACATACCTACAGACTCACCTGTGATGAAGACAACCTAGCACTGAGAATTTTTCCCATATAATTCTGGGTTATTCTCAAAAGATAAGGCAATGTCTATGACCAGGAAACCTACCTCATTTAATCTTTATAAAATTCAACCCAATAGCTGATTGAGATGCCCTTTTGTATATGTGTTAGTTTTATTGTATAATGAATAAAGCTGTTTCAGCCAATGGCTTAGCAGAGTAAAGCCAGGTGGGAAATATGAACAAAGATATCTATAGAGAGAATAGGTAGAGTCAAAGAGACATCATGTAGCTGCTGAAGGAGACAGATGTCTGAAACCTTACATAGATTAATAGAAATGGGTTGATTTAAGATGTAAGTGCTAACATGAATTTGCTTAAGCTATTGGACAAACAGTGTTGTAATTAATATAGTTTTTATGTGATTATTTGGGTCTGGGTGGTCAGAAAACAAATAAAGAGCTTGCATTTACAAATAGCCATTATTACTAACATAATATTTAAAAGACAGAAAACAAAAGAAATTAACTCAAGACCTAACAATATACCCATAACTCTCATGAAGTTATTGGAGCCTTGAAAAACAGATCAGGTCCCACCCATTTGACACATGGTGAGATCTACCTCAGACTTACTGTGTTCTAGTATACCATTCTTAGTAGGAATCCCCTGGTTTATGTGAATTTCCTACAATCACATGATAAGATGAAGGGTACCATGTGAGCAAATTCTAACACCATCCTTTCCATGCAAATGCTGCCATCACTGACATAGTAAAAGACTCATACAGAAGAATTTACTGGTAGAAAATTATCCTAGTCACCATCCTTCCATTCTCTATCTTTTTAGTTTACTTTGGAGAACCCTTATGTTTGTGGGGTGAGGTACCCTCTGCTTAAAACTCTCCATGAAAGACCTTATCACCAATGCTTGGAGGTCATGCAGCACAAACGTACATTGGCTCTGCAGTGTTGAAAGTTTTGGTCCTCAGTTTAAGATTCTCAAAATGCTAGATTACAACTGTTATATCTCTTTATCATCCAATCTTTATTTGGATAAACTATATGACAGAAACACTAATAACATCTCTTATACTTTATGTAGATAAGGGATGTTAAAATATATAGAAGTCTTGATTGTTTGAACTAATAATATATTCTGAGTTAAGGCAATAATTCAATAATTCAAGCATGACTGTTAACTGTAAGTATTCTACTGTTTTCACTGTTTTGATTTGATCATATGTAACATGTCATTTTAGTCCCGTGTTGAGCAATAGGAAAGCTGTCTGTAAAGATGTATGCTATTCTAACCTAACTGCAATTTTTAGAACAGAATGCTCCTTAAGATAAATTTGAAGACTACATGGAAATAATGTTTTGAAATCCTGAGGAACTATTTGTTCTCATTTGACCCCGTCTTCTTCCTCTTCTTGTGTGGCCAAAGAGAATGATCTGTTTTCAGAAGGTAGCAGTGGGTAAATAAATAAACTAGCAATGCTCATGATACTGTTTGCACTTTGATTTCTTCATCAGTTATTGACAGTTATATTGGAATGTTAGGAAAAACTGCTATGGGTTCTTTTGCTTTAGATACTGGGACAGTAATTGTGTTTTTCTTTTTTTATGAATATATTTTAATTTTTTTTATTAAAAATTTCCACCTCCTCCCATTTCCCTCCAATCCCCCCCAAT
>LOEQ01005769.1:62170-74576 GCA_001685075.1 Bramus lutescens | reverse complement strand
CTTTTCATGACAGTGAGACACATCTGCTTCTGGCAGCACCAGCTACTTCAAGAGGAAGATGGTCCTGGAAGCGGCTCCTTCTGGAGTTGGTTAGCCATTTCAGAAAGAAACTTCTCTTTCCTGTAGTGCTTAGCTGGACATGCAGTACCTGCAGAAAAATGAATGCTGAACTTTCCTAAAGGTAAGATAATCCTTCAGTGTTCCTGCTTTATGAAATAGTCTGTGAGATATTCTGCAGGATACAGAAGAAAGTAACTGAACTCTCTTTGAAATTTCCTGCTTCATTGAAAAGTCAGCTGAAGACTATGGGCCTGTAGGCTGATGATGGATACCTCAATGGTACAGAAAAACTTTGGGTGACTGTCCAAGCAGTGAGAGGTCTCTTTCATTTCTAGAGTTTTCAAAGTTGCTTAGGTAATATTATATCCTTCCGGAGTCTTTGAAAGAGTTAAAGAATAGATAAATAGATATAGTTAAAGTTTTCCTTAGTTATGATAAGAGATAAGGTAAATAGAAATATTGTAACTGTAATTCTTGATTGATAATTTTTATTATATGTAATTATACTATGTTAAAGTTAAAGCCTTCCTTTTTGTTTAAACAGAAAAGGGGAAATCGTCTTGGAGGTCATCCTGTCTATATGTTGCTTTCATTGGTTAACAAAGAACTGCTTTGAGCCTACTGCAGGGAAGAACAGAACTAGGTGGGAGAAAGCAAGGCTGTATGCTGGGACGAAGAAAGACAGAGTAGGAGACACCATGGTTCTCCCAGAGACAGATGCTGGGAAATTTTCCAGGCAAGCCACTGCCATGTGGTGATATACAGATTGATATAAATGGGTTAAATTAAAATGTAAGACTTAGCCAATGAGAAGCTAGAGCTAATGGGCTAAGCAGTAATTTAATTAATACAGTTTCTGTTTGGTTATTTTAGGGCTAAGCTAGGCAGTGGCTGGGACAAACAGTGTCCTCCCCATGCAACAATATTGGAGACTTGTCAAAGTTTTATCTTTCCCAGAAGTTACATATCTCAAAAATACTATATAACAGAAATGTGGACATAATGGCAAATAAGCATGAAGAATTTGCAGTGTGTTGTTGATAGCATGTAGCCATAATTCTGAAGTTAATTGTGTTTGAGAGCAATGAAACATGTGGACTTGTATAGTCACTTTCAGATTTAACTTTAACTGTGTGGCTATTTCTCTCTTAAAATGTTTAAAAGTTTCAGTGTTAAACTTTTACAAGCTAANTATAATATATTATTTAAATTTTATTTTGATTATATTTATGCTTGTCCCAATTTCTTCCAGACAATTATTACCATATGCCATATTTTGAATTATTAACCAAAAATAGTGTCATATACTCTCATTGTAGATACCTGTCAAGCTTATTAATACTTGTTTTTTCATTTTAGAATTCTATAGACTGAATTGCCACATAGCATTTATAAAGGTATTACCAAATTATTTTAATATTTATACATTATATACATTAATTTGTAATATACTAGCTAAATTTTAAGCAATTATTACTATTGTATAATTTTAACTTTGGATATATGAACAAATGTCTACTGGCTCCACATAGAGCACATATGACAGACCAAAGTAAAGACATTAAAATCTAATTTGTAGTTTAGTTAGTTAATGGTTTAATTTTATTTCATTTCATTTTTCTGTTATTTGCAAAAGTATAGATCAGGAGTTCCTTGCAAGAGCAAGGATGAGTCAAAAGTAACTATATCAATGAAAAACCTATTCAAGCTTAGGTAATGATTTCTGAATTCTAGAACTCTAGAGTTCTACGTATGTCTCTCAGGAAGCTCTGTAGGTTGGTTAATTTTCTCTATATAGAAGTTCTTATTACTTATATGTGAGAAAAGACCTGGAGAATGTTGTGAGTTTGAGTAATTTCCTGGGACACATAAGTTGTTAATTTCCCAAGTCTTAAACAGTCCTGCTACACGATAAAGATCTCAATTAGGAGAACATTGCTATGAACATTCATTAACATATTACCACATTTTTTGAGATTCATTTATTTATTTTGTTTACAGTATTCTGTCTGCATGCGTGCCCTCAGGCCAGAAGGGGGTACCAGATTTCATTACACATGGTTGTGAGCCACCATATACCACATTATTTTATATTTAAAAGTATTATAGTTAAATATAGGCAAAATATGAGTAAAATATGACAGCATAAGATGGTAGAGTATTAAGAAATTTTTCTATACTTGGACAGATCAATGTATATTTTATCTGAATTTTTATTCCCCAAATCACTAATCTACACAATCAGGGGTTCTTTAGTATCCATGGAAGAGAGAAAAGTAGTAGTAATGAACTCTGTGAGCAATTGCTTACTTAAAGTAGTTATTATTATTAAAGTTACACTGCTTTAAGTGTGTATAATGCATCCATTCTATTTGTTAGAACCCATTGTTTATTAGGATTTCTTAAAGCTCAGAAGATAGAGAAGTAAACAAAAATATTGGTAAACATTTGTTTATACCGATCTTACATTTTTCTTGGGAAAGAGAACTATATTAGTAAATTCATCAATTCATTATCAGTTGGTGCTCTGATGGAAACTAAACAGAAAAAAAGAAGAGAAGAATGATTTTGCAGGGTTTTCCTAAGTAGGACAGCTGGAAAGGTGCTGTTAAGTGGTATCCATCTGTGCAGACACAAAATGAAGGAAAAGAAGAAGCTATGCCTGGGGCAGGATATTTCCGATAGCTAGAAACAGTACAAAGACCCTTTGAAAAAGTCAGCTTGCTATGTCTGAGGAACAGCATGAAGCCACTGAGACTGGAGAAGACTGAGCAAGGGTAGAGCACTATAAAAGGAAATGACAGCAGCTCCAAGGAAAATGATCACATAGCACATATTTTAAATCATAGCAGGGGCTTCTAAAAATATTTTTCACCAGGCAGTTTTAAGCACACATAAAAAAAATGAACTGAAGGGACACAGCTATCCCATATGCCCTTTTGACCTAGACAAATGTGTACTTTCCCTTTTCCATATCCCACACACTTTATGCATTTTTATACAGAACATAGCAATGAAACTCATGGCATGAATGTTGAGTATCATCTAGTCCATCACTTCCTTCTCCGTCTTTGTCCTGAAATGAAACCCATACTCATCATATGTCTTACAATAGAACAACTATAACTCCATCAGTGCTTTTTTTTCAGGTTGAGATAGGGAGCCCCTGGGAAAGAAAATGAAATCATAAGAGACACATGATCGCTTACTGTTTGTGTGAGTGTAGGGCAGATAAAAGAAAACTTATTAAAACTTTAAAATTTTTTGAAATTTGGGCAAGAGCTTCCAGCCATTAACTATTTGGGTTTCAATGCTCATGATGGAGAAAATTGGAAGTTGTTACATCATGAATTATTCTGAAAGTAGAAGAGGCCATTTAAAGAAATAATGCTTTAAAATGGATTTGAACATAGAATTTAAGGAAAATACTAGAACTGTCAGCACACATACTAATATTTTTACCTATATCTATGTGATTTTTGAATGCACATAAATATTTCTGTCAGTCTGAAATTTAATCTTTAATTCAGATTGATAAATTAATGGAAGACTACAGGTTACAGGATATGATTGCTGAAGTCTGTGTGGTCTGGAAATGGCTGCTGTTTATGCATTTACAGTTTGGTGTTTGAGAGTAGTGCCAAGAGCATGCTGAGATTTATAGAAACAGGTTATGCACAATATCAAAAATCAGTTCTAATAAAAGCCAACTCTCGGTGTTTGGACTAAATAGTAATTAAGTCTTTAAAAGGACTCGATTTCAAGTTCAAAGGCATTCTGTGAAAACTAATTTGCTAATGAGTAGCCTCTAAAATCTCTGGATTTATTAATTGTTAATTGCCATGGATTTATTAGGGCACAAAGTGTAGCTTACTTAACGCTGTTAAACAAATGGCTCTAATAAATGTTATACCAGAACATGACATTTGTGTGAAATACACATGAATTGATTTTAGCTTAAAAATTTGGTTTGTGAAATTTCTTTTCTTTAAAAGGCTCAGACTAGTGTCATTAACATAGCATTAGCATTACATCAGCATAGTCTTCAGGATGATCTTCCTCTAACCTTTGGCTTCAAATTCTACTGTAGGTTTCTGTTGCCTCTTTTGTATTAGAAATAAATTTTGCAGTGCTCTGTTATCTCTCTGTCTTCTTTCTTTCCATTTGCTTTTTCTGATTGTTTTTCATTCCCTTTGATATATATATATCAAAAATGCATATATATATATCCATAGTCATAGTAATTTATGAATTTTTTATGTTCCTTGAATTTTTATTCAGTTCTTGTAACATGTATTTTTGCTTATCTTAATTCATCAAATCCTAATCATTTTTCCTTTAATGCCTTTATGCCTCTCATATTTGTGTTTCACCTACATGTGGGAATTTAATTCTAAGAAAATAAAGGGAAGTGTTTATTTTGTCCTTATATCCTTGGGTGGTAGAAGCATGGTAGTAGGGAGAATGAGCTGCTTGTGAAATGAGAATAGTGCCATTAATAGTAGAGGTACAGTGCCAGTAAGTTGAGTGGTGGTTGGTTTTTGTAGCCAGTGGTAGGAGAGGCAATCACGTTGGGGCATAGCATGGATAATTGAGACTATATAAAAAGCAGTTAACACCATAAGACAGGAGGCCATAGTTACTTGATAAATTGGAACCATTAACAAAAATTTTACCTGTGCAGAGTTGTTGAAATAGTCAGTACTCTTTATTGAATTGAGAGAGAAAAGAAGCAAAAATGAAGAGTAGGAGGGGAAAACTATCCAGCCTAATTGACAATCAAAATTCCTTATAATTCCTCATATTTTAATCAGGTTTTAGATCTTGAATTATTTATTACCATTGCAAATGATAAAGGCTTTAGTTCCACCTCAAGGGTTTTAAAGTACTTGTTAATTTTATTCCAAAGAAAGGGACCACTATGAATATTTTAATGATTATTGTTTAAAAATCTATTTTTGAAATTTAGGACCCATAGTCCCAAAGCAGCAGCATAACACTCTCTCTGTTAGCAGGAACAGAAAGAACACTTCCATAGTTCAGTGACAGTGTCCTACTCATAAATTAGCAGGCGTAGAATGCATGATTAGAATTGGAACATTTGACTTTGGGTGTAGGTACCATATTATTTCCACACATTGGCTCTTACGTTATCATGGTTTGAATCTGAAATGTTTCCCAAACACCAATCTTTTGAATAATTATTTCTTGACATGTGGAACCTTAGAACTAGAGGGTTAAAAAAAGCATCACATGGTGAAGGTGGAGGGAGATAATAGGACACAGGTGCTATGTGTAGGAGGGATGGAAAAAAACTTGTGAGAAACTTTATCTAGGAATGGAAGAGGGGAAAATAATGGAGGAATGTAGTACTAAGGTTTTTCGAAGGATTCATAAAGAAACATTATTTTATGTCTACTTAAAATAATATGATATATTTACAAGTTGACTTACCTTTGCTGGAAAAGGCTTATAAACCTTAGGCATATGGCCACTGCTTTTGTTAACAAGTTCTTTTTCATTCCAGTGAAAATTAGATAAAGCTGACATTGACATGGGACTTCTAATACTTCTTTTAGGTTTTATTCCAGGATTGGAATGAAATATTGAAAAATATTTGGTGTAGAAACAGCATACTCAATACACTTCTCCAACATATTTACTCAGATATATGGACAGGTGTTTGACTCTTCAAGTAGAAAGCACAGCCGGGAAGATCTCAACATGTCTTGGTCACTACTATGGCTGAAGCCTCTCATCCTGTTTCAGATTTGTTTTATGTCAACTTGACACAAGCTGGACTTTTCTGGGAAAAAGAACCTCAATTGAGATAATGCCTACATCAGACTGCCTGTAAGTAGATCCACAGGGCATTTTTCTTAAGTAATGATTTATGTGGGTGATCTCAGATCACAGAAGGTGACCATCCCTGGGTGAGACAAGAAAGCAAGTTGTGGATGTCATAAGGAGCAAGCCAATGAACAATATTCCTCCATGGCTTCTGCTTCAGATCTTGAGCCAAGTTCATCTCTTGCTTGAGTTTTTGCCATGACTTTCCTCAGTGGTGGAATGGGAAGTGAATCTTGTAAAATGAAAGAAAATCTTTGCTCCTCAAGTTGGTTTTGGCCATAGTATTTTATCACAGCAATTGACCAAAACTAAGAAAACAGCTACTTTCATATATGCAAAACTTATACCCAAGTAATGATCTCAAGGTTTTATTTATGGAGATAGTTAATATAATAATTCTTTGTGGTTTTTCAGACATTATTCTTCTAAACCTCCTTTCTCCTTCTGTATTTAGTTCCTTCTCCCCTCTCTCATTAGGGTCCTCCATCTTTTTCTATTCCCCTGATCACTTGCTCCCTATGTTCCTCCCTCACCCCCTATTCTGGCAATGGTTCTGTTTTCCTTTCAAAGGTTCTACTGTTATTCCAGGCACTGTTGTAACTACAGATCTAGTAGTACTGCCATCTGAAGACTTGGAGCTAGGAGCCTCAGATGAGAGAGTACATGCCTTATTTTTCTTTTCTTTCTGGGTATCATCACACAGTATGAGATTTTTGTTGAGTGCCTTGAGCAGTGGTCCAGCTGGGCCATGTGGTAGATTTATTTTTTAACTTGTTGAAAACTGTCCACACTGATTTCCACACTGGCTGCATCAGTTTCCAATACCACCAACAGTGAATTAACTTTCTTTTCCCCTACAATCCTCCAATATTTGTTTTGTTGGACTTTACCATTTTGAGTGGGGTAAGATGAAACCTTAAAGTAGTTTTCATTTTTCTAGTTAGTGTGGCAGAGGAATAAACATTTTTTTGAGATACTTCTTAAACATTTTTAATGAGTTGTTCTTTTCTTTTTTGTTGATCTTTTCTTTTAGTTTTTAATTTTTTTGCTTTTATTTATTTTTTGAGTTATTAACATATTTTGGATATTCTCTGTCATATGTTGACAAGGCTTCTCTCCCACTTTTAGGGTTTTCTCATACAAAGTTAAGTCTGATTGTTTCTTCAGCTGTTTGGACACTTTTTAGTTTATGAATTCTTGCCTATTAATTGTTGGCCGTAATTCTTTGGGCAAATAGAATCCTATTCAGAAAGTTCTGTCATAGACAAATGTTCTGCAGTACAATGTCTGTGTTTTTATATAGCAGCTTCTGGCTGGTACTTATTAAAACCTGTGGATCTAATAGTATCAGTGTTAAATGTTGGGACTAGGAAGAGCTCTATTAGGTCACCTATCCTCTCATTGTCTTTGTGTTTCTAACCCTGTCTCAAAAAAAAATCTAAATAAATAAATAATTAAATAAAATAAAAAAATTAACACTGAAAAATTGGAAATCTTGACTACTGGAAGATCTAATTCTCCTGCTGTGTTATTAATCTCTGACTGCCTTGGCAATGCCGTGGAATGGGAGGCTTTAACAGTAGACATTCTCCCCATTCTCATTTCTAGAAATTAGAAGTTCCAAACTAAGTTGTTTCTGGTAAAGATTCACTTCCTGGATTATAGCCCACTGCCTCCTCAGACAATTCTATGCACAGTAGCAAGCAGATACTCTTCTAGTGTCCTTTCTCTTCTAAGGACACCACTTGAACTGGATTAGAGTCTCACTTTTCAAATCTCCACTTCGCTTTAAAAACTTTTGAAAAGGTGTTAAACTTAACCATCTCCAAACACAGTTGCATCTCAGGCTAAGAATTCAGGCAGGCAGTAGTGGTTCATGCTTTTAATCCCAGCACTTGGGAGGAAGAGGCAGGAAGATCTTTCTTAGTTTGAGGCTATCCTGGCTTACAGAATGAGCTCCAAGACAGACTCCAAGGCTACACTGAGAAACCCTGTTTTGAAAAACAAAACAAATAAACAAACAAACAATTCAGCAAATGAATGTGGTGGGTTCATAATTAAGCCTGTAAAATTTAGGAAAAAGAACAATAAGCCCTCATTGAACAATGCATACTCAACTCCAGACAAGTTTATGATGGTTGTGTCATGTGTTATCAGCTAAGACAGTAAGTATTGACCCTAAGCACCACATCCTGGAGGACAAGGCAGGCAAGTCATGAACTAGAGGTCAACCTATATTACAGTGTAAAATACTGTCTCAAAATAAACTAAAATTAAATAGAATAAAGTAAAAATAGTAGTTACTTAACTGAAAGAAGTAATACAAACTAATCATAAAAATGTTGTAGATATTTTATGATCTGCTTGTATTCTTTTCAATATGTGTTTGATTCAGCTTGTACAAACTCACAACTAAGAAGTGAGTGTTTGCCTACATCATTTCAGTAAATAAATTCAGGTATCAGACTCAAATACAAAGCTTAGAATTTTTAGATGGATTTAATTGCAGGATCTATTTTGATATTGTTCCTGCAAGGATTTTTAATCTTCATATGATCACATGTATATCAAGAGAAGGCACAGGCAAAACTCATTGGTTGGAAAAGAGCAGCCCTTAAGCAACAATTCACTGAAACAAAAAAAGGTTTAATACATGTATTATAAAAATTGACATATCTAGGNATCTAGGCTTAGCAAATATTTTTCATTGAAAAGTAATCCCCATTTTAAACAACACTTCAAATTAATTCATCCTATTACAGTAGAAAAGAATAATAATGACTTGCTGTAGGGAGGTCAGGAAAAGAGTGGATGCAACATTAAATGTTCAAGTGTTTTTTAAAACAAATTTTCTTAAGTATGAAAATTCAAAACAAATTCTAGTTATCAAGGGCATGGTATAATACACATCTTTATGTACACAACACACCCTCCTGCTTCTAAAGCAGACTTTGTTCCAACAATTAGTTTTACAGTGACTGAGATGCTTGGCAGTCATGGCATTTCCACACATTTCCAGATGAAGAGATGTGGTTCCAGGCAATAGCCCTCTTTATCCTGGTACACCAAGTTTCTCATCTAGTTTCCACAGCTTCATACAGATTGTTGACTTGTTGTTTTGTCTGGATTTTCTACACACAATTTCTTCATTCTCTTGCTCTAATTTCAGTGATGTATGTTTAAATCTCCGTCTATCTGCGTTGGAGTTCTGATTTAACATAAGCTCTAAAGGAAAAAAATATGATGTTTTATAGGTACATCTAAGGAATAACAACTGGTTGTTTATAGTTATCACATACTTTGAGATTGTAGGCTTAAGACATGAGTTTAAAGAAAAACAGTGTATTAAGAGAAAGTAATACTGATATTCTGCAAATAAGATTTTATAAAATCTTTGAATGAGTTGTTTACTTTACCAGCATATGAAGATCTTAGCCTCCATGGTACATGCTCAGCAGATCACCACCCCCTGTGTACTAGGATTTCATATTATAATATGTCCTGTGAATCCTTTAGATATGAGGTGATCTATTGATATTTGGTTAAAAATAAAAAGCAGTGCACCTTACACAAGGAGGCAATATTAAACATAACAGATCAAGTTTTCTATTCTACCTATAACAAAATTTAAATACCCAGGGGAGTTAACTCATAATCTCCTGTTTTTCATCACTATTCATGGGTTTCTCCTCAATTTCTATCTTCTAAATTAAAAAAAATCAGTGGAAAAACACTCTCAAATTGTAGGCTACCAAGATGAATTGTAGTATTATGACCTGAAGAGGGGTTAACTGTTTCAGAAGAAACAGTGACCAGAATACAGCTGTTTGCTTCTCAGGTTACTTCATCTCAATCTAAGGTCTGACAAGATGTACCTTCAATTTCCTTTGGTTATCTCATAGCTTACTTCTTATATACTTCATCTCTGTTTTCATTAATTGAGCACAAGTCCCTTTCTGCCATGAACTCAAAGATTGTTGTAATATAATTAGTGATAAAGAACACTCACAGATTGTGTATATATACAAACATGGCTGCTCTAATGTATATTCAAGGTTTTTCTGTCAAGTTCTGGATATGGTGGTTCCATCTGAAACTTCAGGTATAAGGGATTTTACACTGAATATGTCAAAATGCCAATACGCAGTAAATAAAATAAAGTATTTTTGAGATATAATCCCACTATATTTGGCCTGGAACTCACTATGTACACCAGTATTAAACTCATAAAGATCTAACTGCCTCTAAGTCCCAAGTGCTGGGACCAATGGTGTGATCTAACAAGCCCAGCAATCCTTTCTTGTGTATATATTTGAAAAAGCCTTTACAGTTGGTTATTCCTTTCAGAATTCCCTTTTCTAGCTTTCCCTCCTATCTTATACACCAGTTTAATGCTTCTTGCTTCCTGCTCTGTTATCTCCTGCAACCCTGGATAACAATGTTTACTCTTCCCTTTTTTGGAATACCCCTCACTATGGCCCCTTACTAATCTGACCCACCTGAGAACTCAAAATCCAGTCTACATATCTGAAGATTTAACACTATTGCCCATGGGTGAGAGAAATACTTTTTTTATTTTATATGTCTTGTTACTTGACTCATAATAATTGTTTTTAGCTGCTTCCATTTTCATTCAAATTTATTTTTTCTTAGCAGGTGAATAATATTGCATTGTGAAAATGCAATTTTTGTGATCATTTATGGGTATGTAAGTTGTTTCTGATCTCAGTTATTGTGAAAATTGTAGCAAAGAATATGAGGTCCCATTCAGAACATTGTTCACACACTGTGTATACATTCAAATGTATTCCCTATTCTCTCCTGTATTCAAGGTCTCAAATTCAGGGTCTGCAAAGACTGTGCTTTCATTTCCTGGCTTCCCTGACCTAAACAATCATACAGAAACAATGTTAATTACAATAATGTTTGGCTGATGGCTTAGGTGCATTTCTAGGTAGCTCTTATATCTTAAAGTAACCCAATTTTCTTAGTCTATGTATTGCCACATGGCCTTGATTTTACCTCGTTTTCTACATGTCTTATTTCCTCAGCAGCTGACTGGCATATGTCTGCTCTATATATCTGCTCAGATTTTCTTCTGGGTTATACTCTGTTAAGCCATTGGCTGAAACATCTTTACTTATCAACCAATAAAAGCAACACATATACGCAAGGAGATCCATCATCACTTCCTCTTTTCTGTCTAATTAAAAAGGAAGGTTTTAACTTTAGTTTAGTAAAATTACAAATATAAAACAGTTATCAGGCAAGAAATAAAGATATACTATTTAGTCCACTTGCATTTGATAAACTAAGGAAAATACTGTATCATCTATTCTATATTTCTGAGTCTAAAGTTCTATACCTAATTTGTCTTTTATTATAACTAAGGAAAACTATAATTGTAATTACCTAATCATTAATTCCATCAAAGACCCCAGAAGGATATATTACCTAAATAAACAAGAAGTGCATTTTAAGCAACTTCCAAAGTTCTAGAAATGACAGAGACAACTATCATTCAGACTGACTAGACAGCCTTCCAAAGTTCTTCTGTAACATTTGGGCATCCATCTTCAGCCTATAGGTCCAAAATGTCTGGCAGACTTTCCAGTGAAGCAGGAAATTTGAAAATCTGTTCTGCCTTGTATTGCCAAAGTTCATCAGTTGCTTTGTTCTGTGTCCTGCTGAATGTTTGGGAGCTTCTTCTGTGAATCAAGAACCCTAAAGGACCATCCTGTCCTTTGGCAAGTTCAAGAGTCATTTTTCTGTGTGTCCTGCAAGTCCAGTTTATACCATCAAGCAGTCCAGGAAAGAACAGTTCTTGCCCAAATGGCTAGCCTTGCCATATTAAAGACAGATATCATAACAGGTTTCTTCAGTGCTCATCAGACTCTCTGAAGTAATTGGTGCTGCCAGAAGCAGACATGTCTCATATTGAGAAAAGTCTAAGTTCTTAAAAATTTTTTAATGCCCCATTCTGTAGGTCTTTTGAAGATTTGAAGAATGCCCATCCATCTGTATGTCTAGAAAACCCAACTAACATGACTAAAAGTCTGACTATTATAGATAACTATCTATTAATCCATAATTTGTAATTATATATTATAATTTTAAAACACATGAGTAGAAATATACATATAACAAACTTGACTTTAAATTTGTATTAATAAACCAAAGTTCATACCAAAGTAAAGTAGTCATTTCTAAATCATGTTTTCCTTTATTTTTCTTTAGATAGACCTTGACTGTGACTATTAACCATTTATAATCAACCTCCTTTAAAGGAAAACATTTATAAACAAAATTTGGACATTTGGGCATAGTTTTATAGCCTATTTCCTGCTGATTGCAGGTGCTTTTAATCAGATTTTTCATGGGGTATCCTATGTACTTAAGCTGTTATGAATGTTGGACAATCTAGGCCATCACTTCATGGGAGTCTTGTTTGATAAAATCATATTAGCTAGCAGGGAATTTAGAGCTTTCTATCCTC
>LOEQ01005769.1:32038-61669 GCA_001685075.1 Bramus lutescens | reverse complement strand
TATGAGTGAGTACATGTGCTAATTGCCTTTCTGTGTCTGGGTTACCTCACTCAAAATAATGTTTTCTATCTTCATCCATTTTCCTGCAAAATTCAAGATGTTGTTATTTTTCTGCTCCATTGTGTTCTTGTTTCAAGTTCCGAGTCTATCTTGAAGTGATCTTTGTGTACTGTGAGAGATAAGGATATAGTTTCATTTTTCTATATATAGCTGTCAAGCTGACCACACCATCTATTGAAGATGTTTTTTTTTTTCCTCAGGGTTGTAATTTTAGCTTCTTAGTCAAAGAAATGACCATAAATGCTTGGGATTACCTGTGGGTTTTTGGTCCTATACCATTTTTAAATTATGATAGTCTTGCATTATGACTTAAAATCAAAGATGGAGATTCTGCTAACAGTTCTTTTATTGTTGAGAATGTATTGACTATCTTTAGTGTTTGTTCTGTGTTACTTATGCAATTTAGAATTTTTTATTATTTTCAAATTTTTATGAGAAAATGCATTTGGGTTTTGATGGCATTTGTATTTAAACTATAAATAGTTCATGCATTTTTCATTTTTGTGCATGACTAAGATTGTTGATGTCTTTTCCTACCCCATAAAATTAACATGTCTTTCACTGTTGATTGTTCTCTCTGTCTCTGTGTGTGTCTTTCTTTTTTGTGTCTTATAGACATAATAAAATATGTGGAGTGCACATGTATACAAACACACACACGCAATTATTGGGTATTCATGTTTGTCAATAGTATCAATCTAGAGAACACACCCTAGATCTCTATAAAATTGTAGATGATAGTGCTTACTTTTCAAATACTGA
This sequence comes from Bramus lutescens, assembly GCA_001685075.1. NCBI lineage: Eukaryota > Metazoa > Chordata > Mammalia > Rodentia > Cricetidae > Bramus > Bramus lutescens. The sequence continues at coordinate 60,847 of LOEQ01005769.1, read as the reverse complement.
AATTATTGGTGTTATAAATTTTTAAAATAAGTACAAAATAGCAGTTAAATGAATGCTATTTAGTCAAATGAGTAGGAGATAGAAATTGCTACCTACAAGTTATTTAAATCTTCAAGAACTGGTGCTTTTATTTGGTGGGTGGATTTACATATGCCTGATTTGGTGGAATTTTGTAGGATTAAACCTATTAGATCCAGGCCAGAATTAGCAGAGTCAATTTTAACCAAAATAGTGTATTAACATTTTGTCATTAGATAAATAATAATACTTCTATAAGAATTGACTGGAAGTTTTAAATGTTTTTTTTTCTAGCCCTTTGTGATCTAAGAACATCCCTTTAAGTCACTTCTAACTTATTCATAGAGCAGGCCTTCCAAGCAAAGGGCTTTGCTTCATTAACTTGAAACATGGGTCCTCATTTAACTGCACTAACAAACAAAGTGAACACTGTCACTTTTACTGAAATGGTGCCATGTCCAAAGGAAGGAAAAAGACAATATATCCCAGGGGTCTTTAGGTCAGTGACATGCATGGCAGTCATCTGACCTGTGTGGTGGAAGAGATGATTCCTAACCCCAAACTTACTTATCTTGAGCTCCAGTCTATCATCAATCAATGTAACTATTTTCAATGATTGAGATGGGAATGAAAGAGATGTTTATGTATGAATGAAAACTTTTCTTAATGCTTTAAGCATTAAGACACAAATATTGAGATGACAGGGATTGAACTGATTGCATTTTCAGGAATGTCCTCTCTATATAAGGAACTAAATCAGCCAGGAATGGTTAAGCTGGAGCAGGAAAAAGCATCTCTTGGCATCATGTTTTGTACCCTCTTGCTGCTCTCTGCCTCCTTTCAGTTATTTTATGATTATCTGGGGAAAGGAATGTTCTTCCTCAGAACCCTAGTGCAGAATTCTGATGTCAATTCCATAATGCACCTTTCAAAAAGCAGCAAGAAATGGCATGTAACAATTTTTCTTCTTCATTTGAAAACTTAGATATGTTAAAAGCCCATAATCATTTTCATCATAAGTCACAATTGATTTTTACAGAAATGTTAACATAGCTTCAGAGCAAAAAATAAAACAGTATTATGCAAAATTCTCAGGCCAGTACTATGTAGATTTGAACCCCTCTTCTACAAGTACAGTTTTGAATAAATCTCTCATAATGTATAAAAATATCTGTTGTTCTTAAGTCTAGACAAAACAAAAATAACAACTAAAGCATCTGAAACAAGGCCTGCAAATGGTTTTCATGCTGTGCAAACGGCTATGCCCTGTGTGTGCTCTGGATGCCATGACTCTGTACTGCTGCAGACAGATTGTAGCAGTCTGACTTGGAGGGTGCCTACATCAGGGCCATCAGTTTTGATGTAGATTGGTAATTGCCCAGCATGCTTTCTTGAAACTTGTCTCAAGTTGTTTATATTCCTTTTTACTAATTCTACCCAATGTTTTCATATCTTAAATTGTATTAATAGTGAAGAGCCTGAGAGAATGTCAAAAATGATTAAGCTATTCAATTGATTTATATCTTCATTATTTCCTTACCTTATTAAAACCAGAGGAAAGAGAATCTATAAGTGTGAGCTGGGAACTTGCTCTGGAGCCCATCCTCTCATTAGAGAGATTTATACTTTTTATTCTTAGATCAACTCTGTAATTCATGTTGAGTTTACAGTTGACATTAGCTAATTCATTCATTTTTCATTCATTCATTAAGTTATTCAGTAAACAACACCTCTTACTATTTTCAGTAATCCTGTTAATAGAGAAATGAGGCTACCAAGTATGTCCGGTTTTCTATTCTCAATGAGTCTTTGGTGTTTTGGAGTAATTTATAAACAAGATTACAAGTAGAAAGGTTGTTTAGAGATACTTCATGCAGCTAAGGAATTCCGAGAGAAGGGGAAAGAGTCTTCCCCAGGAGAGAGATGCCAATCGGTTATCCAATACTCAAAGTCAAGTGTACCAGATATATAGATGGAGAAATAGATAGATAGATATGTCTCTGAAACAAAGAAAAGGAGGTCATGAATTTTATGGAATACAAACTGAGGTACATGGGAAAGATTAGAAGTGGGAGGGAAGAGAACAGGGAAATTAAAAATAAAACAAAATATTAATTTAATAAAGATTACATAATACAATTGCTACCAATTGCTATCTAGCAACCAGTGAACATCAAGTGTTACTGATACTGTAAGACTTCACAGACTTTAGGAAAATTTTGTGGGATTTTGGTCTGTGTATTTATTTCCTTATCAGGAAATTTCTTCCACTTATTCCTTTGATCATCTTTCATCAAACTTTTCAAGTTTATGCTGATATGTTCCCTGCTTTGTGAGTCTTCCAGAATTCATCTTAAAGAATCAATGATTTTCCTTTTCCATAGTTTGATGTGTTCTTACATATTAAGGTAATTGTTCTTAGGACAGTGGGTTTCTTGGAGTGATCCTGAGACCTTTGATGGTGGTGGCATTATATGAGAAAGTAATAGATATATAATCACTTTGACTTTCCCTTGTAGATATTAAAAAAGAATTCCTGGAGCATGGTTTAGTAATCTCCTCCTCTTATGCCATGTAGGAATTTTAAGCAAACTTGAGCAATCATGCCATTTTGTGTTAAAATGCCAAATGTGTCTGTACTACTGAGGTATAAACTATACAAATGTATAAATAATGATGTGTCACCTTAAAAAATGGACTGTTGTATGCAGAACCTCACATATTGTAGGCAATATAGAAATATTTTAGAGAAAATTCAATAAAGCAATAATGAGCTTTATTCTTTTAGATAATATTCAATTTCTTTAGAAGTCTCAATTGACTTTAAAAAGATATATAATTTGGGAAGATATATAATCCATAAGTCATCACCAATTCCTAACTGATTATGACGCAATATTATTTACTGGAGAGTTGTGAGTCAATTAACAATAAAATCATATTTGTACTACTCAGAGAGGACTGCCTAACACTTTCCAGTTTTGTAAGTGTGTAGGACACTGGTAGTAATATGTAAACTATGGGCAATACATGAATATAAAATGGGAAAAATTTTATAAAGCTGAATAATATACACAAGAATCATAATTTCTGCTTCATCTAGGAAGTCTGGATTGTCTACTAGAAAAGTGCATTTACCTTACATTTTCATTTTCTTTGCTTTAGGATTCAAGAGATATAAATATACCTGCTTTTTCACATGGTGAAAATAGTTAATACAGATTCTCAGTGGTTATTTTGGGGTAGAAAATATTGCCTGTAATCTCTGTGGAAGTTAAGCTGATCATTTCCTTACTTCCCAGGCACATTGGTAATGTAATTGTGTGTGTTCTGGTGTGCCCCTATTACAAACAGTGTTTTGTTTAAGACTCTGAATAATGCATAGCAGACACATAAAGATGTGTAAGAAAGGAGAGAGATCTCTGTTTCTTTTGAAATCTCTTCATTTCTAAGTCCAATTAGGGAAATATAGTACATCTATCTCAGGGTATTTTGATGATATTCTAGATTTTAGCATTTTGAGATGTTACTAGAACAAGGTAAATAGTGGGGACTTTTGGTATCTGTGGGTTGGAAGTCAGTAATTGAAGTTGACAAAATATTATGATTTGAATGTTTATATCTCTCTAAAATCATAGCAAACTTAATTCCAAATGTAACTAAATAGTTTGCTCATATAGCAGTTTTATGATTGGTGTCATTGAATTTAAAAAAAAAAAAGGTTTGAGGGTCTCTGCTAGTTCCTCTTTGCTTTTCTATCCTTTCTACCATGTGATGCTACAGGATATATTATTTATGAATAACACAGGTGCCAGCATACATTAAATCTCTTATTAACTTGATTTGGATTATGGATGCAATTCATTCTCATTGTTTATAAACTACTCAGCTTAAGTTACATTGTTACAGTAACACAAACTGAGACAATTACTTAACATTTTTGTATAATATTCTATTTTGTTTTGTTAAGGAAAATGGGACTCATTGGTAATATGGTTTGATATGCCAGAAGGAACATGAGAAAATTAAATACTTACAAATCAAGTGAAAAATGAGGCACAATAGAAACATGCCTCAGTTCATTTCATATTCTACAGTTTCACAAATCCAGAGTGAAAGATTATAAGACATATCAGCAAGGAAGTATGTAAGCAAATAATCTAATAGATGGGGAGGCCGTAATGAAATAATCCAGTCATCATGGAAGTAATAATTTTAAGTATAAATCATTACTAATATATCACATACAATTTTATATTAAAGGGTAATATTTATGCAACTTCACATATCTCATCAAATACTATTTAACACCTGGGACCCAGAGACATAGTTAAGCGAACATCAATAATGAACAAATTAGTGCCATGTCGTTTCTGATGTGAGGCACTAGGAAGGACAAGAAGTCACTTACACATATTACTGTAAAATATTCATGACTTTACTCTTCTAATGAAGATTCACCAGCAAATACAATATGAGAGAAATTTTAAATACCACTGGTCCAGTTCTTCAAAATTAACAACAAAGAAATAAAGAAAAGTAGTAAGACTTGTTTAGATTAAAAAGCAATTGTATGATGAGCAATCACAGGAAGAAAGTGTTTCAAGAAATAATATTGGAACAATTCTTAACTCTTATACTTAAACCATGTACTAAAAATATTATAAAATAATTAATTAGACAAACTTATTTTGCAAATGATTTATTTATTTTGACACAGTTATTTTTTCTACTTCTTTTCTTTGTAATGAATATATACTGAATTATTTAGGATTCATGGGGGGAATGACAATGCTTGCATTTTAACCTTAAGCCATCCTAAATACGATATCCACACTTGTTTGCACACATACACATATGTGTATATTTACACAAACACTAAGTGTAATACTGAAAAAGACAACAAAAGCAAATGTAACAAAATGTTTGTTGTTGGTGAGATATATTTAAGAATAATCCTTTTTGCAATATCCTTGCAATTCTTCCATGAGTTTGAAAATATTTCAAAGTAAAAATCAAAAGTGGTAAATAAAGCCAGAAGCTTATATAATTACCTAAATGACTAGAAATACAAGATAAATTATTTAGAATAAAGTCAAGACCAAAGGGCAATAAAGATAGCTTAATGTAGAAGAATATTTGTTGTTCTTTCATAGAATCTGCATTTGATTCCTACATGAGCATGGTGTCCCATATTCATCTGTATCCTAAGTTTCTAAGGCTCTGATCCATTTTTTTCTGAGTTCTGCTGTCAAATGGCATACAGTGATACATAGACAGTCATGCAGGCAAAATATCTGTACACATTAAAAATATCAACAACAAAAAGTAGAAATGGTAATAGGAGCAAATATAAATGAACCTATTTTCTCTTTTTAAAATGCATGCCACCCACCATTTTTCATTGAATGTTGTTACATGTATATATGCAATGGCACAAAAACTGTCCAACCCCCATAGTAAAATTTCCTATACATGGGAATTACAAGTCATTGTGAATTTAATGTTGTCAAGTCTTAGTTATTTGGGAATTTTTATTAATCAGTCAGGGATAATTGTTGGAAGAACTGTGATGCCATGCATTCATTATTCAAAGATGGTATTATCTCCCCTTTGAAGTATCTTCCCCCTCATCACCAAATTGGTGTCCAAATTTTCCCCAGCTTAATCTCAGCAATATTCTGTCATTCTTTCTAGCTTTCTATCTGTAAAACATGTTCTTGCTTTCTCTCTTCTTTCCATGGAAAGTTCTTTGAGGACTGCAGTAAATTCCTATAGTGGATGCTGTAGGTATAGCAGTGGAGTGCAAGGGTACCATTTTGCCTTTCTGGTGTGAATATCTAGTTTAGAAAACCTGCATCAAAGACTCATTCATACTTTATGCTTCTGTATTAATGGGCAGCACAGTGCTGAGGCTATGTACCTTGATCTCCAAGAACAGAGAAGAGATTCCTAATTTAATTATGAATTCTTATACGATTTGGTTTCTAATGCCAGTTTTCCAAGGTCTCTGTTTTGATTACTGATTGCATTTAATAATTCCAATAAGGGTCATTTGTACAAAATGAACTTTACTTAAGATTGTTAAGTATTATTGTACAGGATTATGTGATTTCAAAATTTCTTAATGAGATAAAAAGAAAATATGATTGGTAACTAAAATAATTGCTTTCATTATTATCATAAAATTCAAAGAATATTAGGATGAATATGACCTGTAATTTGTATTAATTTTAAATAAATCTAATACTTTTCATTACTAACATTTTTTAATTAAAAGTGAGGTCTTCCCAATTTTCTTAGTGTACACTAAACATCTGAAACTATATAGGAGATGAGAGAGTATTGTTTGTCACAGTGATAATCAAGGAAAAAGAGACTATAAACTTGAGAATTGGGGTCAATTTCTGGAGAAGTTGATATTTAAAGAAGCAATAATAGTCACACATTGGTAAAATGTTTACCCAGGATGTGTAAGATCATGGTTTTACTTTGCACTACACTAGCAACACTTCATGACAGCAAGAAAGTGTTTGCATCAAAATTTCAGCAGGTATGCTAAGGGATTGGAAGAAAATAATGGAGATCATGGCAGAACATTATTTCACGTATATATCCCAACTCAATACCCCCCCACAGAGAGAGAGAGAGAGAGAGAGAGAGAGAGAGAGANATATATAGGAGTAAAGTACAGAATATACAAACAACTAAAACAACTAAAGAAACAATGCTACCTCCATTGTTCTAATTAATAAATAGTCAAATAAAATAAAATAATTCCTTATCAGAAAAAATACCAACAGTGAGTAAACATCTTTAAAACTGAACAAAAACCTAGGTCATCAGGTAAATCAAAATTAAAAGAATTGAGTGATACATTTTCACCTGACTTAAAATAACTAACATCAAGAAACAAACATTGGTGAAGCTGAGATAAAAGAGGAAGCTTTATCAACTGTTAGTGAGAATCTAATCTTTCTTAGCCATTGTAAAGATTTACCCAGTCTTATTCTTTGGTACATATCTGATGGACTCTATATCTTATCACACAGAGTCTTATTTATTTTGCTTGTTACTTATTATTCATAACAGTTAAGAGATTTATGCTGTGTAGATGCCCATCATAAGGTAAATGGAAAGAAAAATGAAATCATGATGCTTATTAGAAAATTCATGTAATTATAAATTACAATAAATAAATTATCCCAGATTCAGACAAAAAATAGTTTACTTTCTCTCAATGAACATTCTTTTAACAAAATTCTATTACAGATATTTTTGGAAATACAGTGTGGATTTTTGATATATACTCAAGGTACAAAACAATGTTGCATAACTATCTTTTAAATTATGTAGTTTGATTATACTCATTATCCACCTCCATTTACTGGTCCTTCTTGTATTCATTCCTTCTTAAAATATGACATTTTAAGTTAGAAAAGCAAATTCAATGATTTTTTTTTAAGTCAAAAGGACTGTGAACAAAAATTTTAATTGGTAATCAGAGCATCTTGAATAGACTTATGTACTTTTATTTTCATATAAATTATTCCATGTTAGATCTTATATTATATCTAATTAGTATTAAAAGTGGCAATATATATTTTTTGATGGTTCAGCTATTAGCATTTTTTTAATTTTACAAACATCTTCATAATTGGGCAAGAATGAATTATGAATGCAATGAAGTAAGGCATAACAATTTATACTTCTTAAAGTAAATCATGATGGGAATGTGAATTAGAAATGTTGACATATATGAAAATATGCAGAGGGAGTCACAATTTCTTTTTAGGAAATTACCTCTATTGCTTTTCAAGCTAACTAAAATCAAGTATAGGAAAGATTAATTCAAAAATAAATTGATATTTTTGTTAATGAGTATGACTCACCGAAGCACAATAAATAAAGTCTTCGATTAGTCTGAATTTAAAACTGAACCTAGGAACATATTCCAGTTGAAATTATCCTTTTATTTTTTGTAAATTATGATGATGAGGTGTTGGTAAGGTGGCTCAGAGTTTTAGAGCACTGCCTGTTTTTCTAGAGGTCCTGAATTCACTAATTTGAAACCACAGGGTCACAATCATCTATAATAGGGATCTGACGGCTTTTTCTGAAATGTAGGTATTCAAGCAGAGCATTCATATTTTAATTAACTAATTAATTAATACATAATAAATAAAAATGAAAAGAAATTTTCAAATACAATGTGAATATTAGTAGAAATTCATATACGGGAAAAAATACAAAGCTAATAAATACGCCATGCTATGTAGGAGTGATAAATATTTTGTTTCATTTTTAATATACTGGCCGTATATCCAAATAATATCTACAAGAATAAATTAATAAACCTTCCTGCCATTAGATTAATCCAACAAAGCTCTGACAGTGTCCAGTGTGGTTTTTGATGTTTTTTATGAACCAGGTAGTGGAATAAGTTTTGTGTTTCTAAACAGCAATGTTAAACATCAGAGTAATTAATTATTATTGACACATAATGTAATTACCAGTAATGTACTGGCTACAGATGAAGAGGAACATTTTAACTTTCACAAGAAGTGAATGATATGTCTACATCCCATTTGTCCTCATAGCAAGTGTTCCCATGAATCCCAGTGTCAACAGGAGAGAAAAATGCTCTAATGTGGGTTCATCACAATTTGAAAGTGCTTTCCTCAGAAGAAAGAGGAACAGTGTTCCCTGAGAAAGATTTTTTTTTTCGAGACAGGGTTTCTTTGTGGCTATGGAGCCTGTCCTGAAACTAGCTCTTGTAGACCATGCTGGCCTCAAACACAGAGAGAGCCTGCTTCTGCCTCCCGAGTGCTGGGATTAAAGGCGTGCACCACCACCGACTGGCTGAGAAATATTTTTTCTTAACAAAGAATTTCTACTCCACAGAGCATAACCAAACCCTCCCTGCCCTTTCAAGCACTGCCTGTGTGCTGCTTTCCACTAAAGGGGACAATGACTTTCAGGCTTTCTCTTACACAAAGTGAAATTTCTCTGTGAGGAAAAAGATCACTTGTGTATAGTTGTGGCCAAATGCTGTGCATGTACAAGATACATTTACTTATCCATGTATTAAACTAAAGAGACTGGTGAAGAATTGTTAATAGTTCCAATCCAAATATGCCCCCATAAAATTTCAGGTGGAAATGAAAGACTATTCATTATTATTTTGTTGTGTACCTAATGGTGTAAAGTACAAAGCATTAGAATAAAGCCCATGGACTCTAATATTTATCCTTGATGCAATTTTCTGAAATCAAAATTTGCATAAATTTATTTTCTATCATAAAACAAACAAAATATCAATAATTTAGAGAAAAATCTCCAAATTTGCTAAACAAAAATTCAAGCTAAAGCAACTAACTATTCATTTTAATTATTTATGATGGTTTAAATAATAAATTACATTAAAATCTTCTATTTTTGAGATACTTCATGAAACAATTGTATGAATCGATTAAAATTATTTGAGGTGAACATGTTGTTTGTCTCTAAGTAAAACAATATTTCAAAGTATCCCTGATGATTGCTGATTTAAATTGTACCATATTTAAGCAACAAAATGATGAACATGTTATACAAAGATATTTATTACCTAGGGAAAGTATTTATATCAGTCATTAAACTAGAGCACAAGCATGTTGAGTAAACATAGCCTTATATATTATGTTAATACACATATTTAAGCAATTGTCTATTTTTTTGTAATATGGCGTTATAATTAAACATGAAATGTGTCACATCAAATAACTTGGTCTCCAGCTAGTAATCATATTTGGAAAGGTGATGGAAATTTTAGATGTACAGACATAGCTAGAAGTACATCTCAGAGTAAATAGATACAGAGGACTTTAAAGGTTATACCTGAATGCTGAACTCTTTCTATTTGCTTCCTATCCTCCATGGTGTGACTAGATCTAACCATGTAAACATACCTCCATGTTTTTCACCCTGACCAGGGACATGGAAGAAATAGACTCAAGGATTATGGATTTACATATTTAAAACTGTAAGCCCAAATAAGTATTTTTCTCATGTTGTTTTCATGAGCTATCATTTTACAAGAGTTATTTTCATGTCAACTATTCAAAGTTACACACACACACGTGTGTGCACATAGACACACATGTGTATGTGTATGAAGGTACATGGTAATAAAAGGCAGAAATTTTAAAGTATGGCATGGTAGTATAGTTAAATACTATTTTCTATTTATGCTCTTCTATTTAACAAAACTGTCATTGAAATAATAAACTAGAAAATTATGTTTGAAGGTAGTATCCAATAGCAAATCTTCTCACATGAGAAACAAAGACAGAGGATTGAAATAGTGGAATTAGATGAAACTAAAAAGATATTTTGGACCCAAAGGACTCAAAATTACATTGGCAATATCACCAAAATATCAGTATGAATCTAAAATTGGAGTTTTTCTAAGTTTGTCATGTCATTAAGAAGGGAAAGTCTACAGAAAGTCAAATGCATTCATCATTGTGTTGGCACAAAGGTGGACTTGTGAAGAAGGTATTCCTACAGAAATTGGAAAAAGATACCAACAAGATGTTCACATGAATGTTAAAAAGAGGATGTCATTCTGAAACTAAGAATGTCAAGTCTTCCATGTAATAAAATATATGCATAAATGTAAAAACTGTGTGTGGTTTTGTATTAATCAATGTTCGATAGAACCCTACAGGTTTTGTAGGTTGTGACTTCTTTGTGGATCAAACAATCTTTTTCCAGAAAAAATTATGGTCTAATTCCAATGAAGGAATGGACTTGCTAGTTAGAGTGAGGGCAAACAGGCAAAAAGAATAAGCTTCCTATTCCTATGTCCTTTATGCAGGCTGCCAGAAAAAGGTTGGTTGAGATTAAAGGTGGATCTTCCCAACTCAAAGATCTGGAATAGAAGCAGATATTCCCATTTCAAATGATTTAATAAATGGGAAAAAATTCCTTAAGGTATACCCAGCCATTTTGTTTAGATTAAGCCCTGATATAGTCAAGTTGATAATCAAAAACATTCATCACAGTTTTTATGTTTGCATCTATATTTATCAGTTATGTCTTTTCTTACCTAAGAGATTCTGACAAATATTTTCCCATTCAAAAATAGCATAATTGCATTTATTAGTCATTTCCTTTTTTATATGTAACTAGGAATTAATTTTGTCCAATACTGATAATTATTTTTGAAAATGTTTGAATATGTGTTTTATTTGTGTGTGTGTGTGTGTGTGCATGTGTGTCTCTGTGTGTGTTTGTGTGCAGATGCCCAGAGTAAGAAGAACATAGGATACTTTGGAGCTGGCATTATATGTCTGCTATGTGACATCTGAATTTTGTGCTGGGAATTGAAACCCTCTGAAAGAGGAAGCGCTATGAACTGCCAAGTCATTTATCTAGCCCAACTCACTCAATTCTATATGACTATTAGATTCTGTTCCTCTAAAGATTCTTTGAAACATAGAATAATTAAACATCATTTTCTGTTACAATTTGCTGATAGAAGGAATAAATCATAGCTGCGTTCAGTGTACTGTATGGCTAGTAAAGATGTCAATGTGAATGATCCAAAGTCATATAATTTAACTAAAATATCTCTATGCTTTGATATTGAAAGGCCAAATAATTATTGAAGAACAAAGTAAGAAGTTGGTATATTTATAATATTTGTAACAATAGGAGATAAAATTTTCACTAAGATAGGCATGGATTATTAGAACCTCAGCAGTCTACTTAAGAATTTTCCCAATCCTGTTTAGGTCTGTACTCCATTTTTAAATTGGATTATTTGTCATTTTGATGACCAATTTCTTGAGTTCTTTGTATATTTTGGGGATCAGAACTCTCTCTGATGTGGGGTTAATGAAGATCATTTTTCCCCTCTCAATTAGCTTAAAGTAAAAAGATTCCTCAAAAACATGTTCTTTTATTTTATCCTTTCCTTTACCTTTTTCTGTTTTTTTTTTCAAGATAGGGTTTTCTTTATAGCCTTGGTGCATGTCCTGAAACTAGTACTTGTAGACCAGGCTGGACTTGAACTCACAGAGATTTGCCTGCCTCTGCCTCCTGAGTTCAGGTGTTAAAGGCAGGCACCACCACCACCTTGTCAGTTTTGTCTCTTTCTCAAATTGCCAAGTTGAGAATAAAGGTAAACCTTAATCATCACCCTTTAATGATGTAGGAGGAGCTAGTCTATGAGGTTGCTCTTTATTGTATTTAAAATTATATTTTAGGGGGGTGCCGGAGAGATGACTCCGTGGTTAAGAGCATTGCCTGCTCTTCCAAAGGTCTTGAGTTCAATTCCCGGCAACCACATGGTGGCTCACAACCTTCTGTAAAGAGGTATGGTGCCCTCTTCTGGACTGCAGACATGCACACAGACAGAGTATTGTATCCATAATAAATAAATAAATATTTTTAAAAAATTATATTTTAGGAGTCATTTTCTTTGTATTCATGAACAGACAATATTAACAAGGCATTCTGAAGAATCTTCTAATAATAAAATGAATTTAACAGGTGAACAATGTCTGAACAAGGGAAAGAGGATATTCTATGAAGAAAGATCACAGGATCATCCGCTTGCTCTCTCACACCCCGCTCACCACACCTGGACTGTTGGATTCCATTTCTCTTCCTCATGATCTGTGAGTTCTATTTTAATAAAGAACCTCTTATCATACCATAAAAAAGAAAAAACTATTTGAAACCATTTTGTACTTTCATACCATCAGGACCACTAGAGAAGCAAAAAGCAGTCACAAAAATATTTTAGATTTTTTTATTCTTTGAAAATTTAACATGTATTCTATATATATTAATCATATCTATTTCCTCATTCTTTCCAACTAAATATGGTAAATCAATTTACCTGTGGGCAAAATAGCCTTTTGTTTGACCTGCATAGAACAAAATGGTCTGTATGAGTGACAGAATAAGCTAGAGCTATGGAAATAACAGCCAGTAACATCTCTACATGTCTGACTTTGAAGGATGATTTTGACAGTATTACTTGCTTTTTTCTTATTTATTACTTCTTTTTTATGTTTTAAATATTCATGATGAATTATCATTTGGAAGACATTTCAAAATAATTGATTTCTATAAACATAGGTTGAATTTTCTCCTAAGTGATTTATATATGCAGAATGTGACTTTTTGTTTGCTTTTTTAAGCTTTTTTGTAAGTGTCTGTGCATGTTGTGTGAATGAATATGTGCATATTACTTATATGTGGGGATATATATATATATATATATATATATGTTTGGGTTGCATAGAAATTCCTTGCCTCTTGTCAAATAAAAACTTCCCTATCTCCTTTTTCTGTTTATCTTTGGATTGATTAAAATCTATATATTTTCCTGAAGAATGCATGGTTTTAAAATATACACTGTACAACAAATAAATCTAGTTCATAAAAGGTCATTATATCTTATAGTTACCACTTTTGTGGTAAAACTTTACAATCCCTAAAAGTATTTTTTAAGAACATGATGTGCCATGATTATATACAGTTATGATGATGAATAATAACTCTTATGACTCTATATTTATCTTCTTTTGATAAAATGGCTTATGTTCTACTCAAATAAACTTATCCTTGCTGTAAAGAAAATTACTTGTGGAAATTAAAAACTTGTGGCTGGTAAATCATCTGTACCATGATGCTGCAATCTTCTTTAGCATATACACTTCGATTTAGACAAAAACAATTTAAAGATATTGTCTTATTTCTCTTCATTTCACTTAAAACTAAGTGTCTTCTAGAGGTCATGAAACAATTTCATTGATTTTATTTTATCTTATTGATATACTTCAAGTTTCTTGTGGTTTTAACATAAGTTAGCAACAAAAAAGGTAAAAATACATGGCTTTTTAGACTAAACAGTTTAGCAGTTCCATGTTAATTATTGTTGAGTTTATTTTATTCTAGCTATTTGAAAATATTTATTATGTACTAAATTATACTTTTAGTTATTGTTGGTTTTTTGATGTTGTTTAGTTTTGTAGTGATTGCTATGCTTGTATCAGAAGCTGAAATATTCTGAGAATATGTCTGTGCTGCAATTGGTTTGTGCTGTAAGGAAAAAAAACAAGGCTGCTTGTGAACCATCAGGAAAAATGCCTCTTACCTCTGTCTAGCAGGTAAGAGCACATGCAAGCCACTGAACTCTAAAGGTTTTAAAAACAGGATACAGACATATTTGAGCTTCAGTGTGCTAAAGTTTACAAACTTTTAGAAAAAATAAATCAGGATTTCAGGTTTTATTTCATTTTCTTTTCCAGCTCAGATTCTTTGTAATGAATTTTGAACCCAACATAAAATAGCTTATCCTGCTGTTCTACAAAGTGTTTCTGAGCACTAGGTAAATGCAGAGGGAAGTAATTTCTACGGGGATACTGTGATATGTGAAGACATTTTATCCAACATGTGTACATGAGTAGGATTTGGTTTTAAGGTTTAGCATCTAAGAAAATAATGTCCTCTTATGCCTTGAAACATTTTGTACTCAGCAAGTTAGTGACTTGCAATGCAGTTGCTCATACAAAGAATATGAAGTAAAAACTGAAAAAGTAAAATTTAAATTGAGGCTTGTCTGAGGCTAAATTATCACTTTCACACTGATTTATTCTGTAAAGACAAACTAGAAATGTTTTTTTCTTCATATACACCAAGTTATTTTTTCTAAATTCATTTTTTTCCCAGGAGCTTTCTGTGTGGATGTGGTATATTTTTAAGCTTAGGTCATTAATAATGCTTTTTCCAAATCATTTATTTCTGCTTCTGTATAGGAGTTTTGCAAGGCAGGCATCAATATGAACTATCAGCAGAATCAAAATTTAGATGACGCAGAGGCCAGAGACCCTACCAGGACTATTCAAGGAGATCAGGTATTTACTTGGCCATATTGTGGGGTCTTTCTGATTATTGCTTTCCCTCTATCCTACAGTAGTGAAAAGTGCAGTTTATATCATTAATATACCTATTGCTGTTAACATGTTTGATGTTTTCAGCAATACTTTCTTTTTAACAAATTTAATCTTTAACAAATATTATAGCTAAAATTCATTGAGTGTGTATGGTTTCCAAGTATTTTAGAGCACTCAGAAATACATAATCATATGTGAATGTTAAATTCCTTACTTTACAGACAACAGATCTGAAACTAGGAGAAATCCAATCACTTTAGCATCACATTTGAGTAGGTAATGCTTTGGCTCAAATTCAAATTCAGATCAGTCTATTATCTAGCCTATAGTCTTTGCTGCGACACAACCAGATTAATAAACCTTAGGCATTTAGAGAGGAATGCAATCACTTAGGCTGTCATGTTGTAAGAATACAAACACCTTTCACTTGCACTTTACCGTGTTTCATCTATAAAGTATCACTCAGTTCACTAATTCTACAAAAACTGAGGCTGGGTTTTTAAGGACAGAAAGTGCAGCAGTATAGAGTGGAAAGAAAGTGCTTTCTCTCTGTGGAATCACAAAGGAAAAGAAAGGTCACATTGCCAGCTGGAGCAATGCTGTCTGTCATCAGATTTTATAATATGGTATAAACACAGGGTATATGGCACTGAACAAGCAGAGACTAGCTTATTACCTCCCAAAATAGCACAAATGCCAAGCAACTTTAATTGTCTTAGCCTCAGGAAATTTCTCCATTTTCTGTGAGTGCACAGTTGAATTAAATTATTTAGAAACTGAAGGCTTCAGAGTATCAGAAAGCCTAAGACCTAGTGCATTATTTTGAAAACATTTAAATGATGATTGCTCTAAATTAAGCTTGCTGTATTTTCACTTCAAATTTTCTAAAGATTCCTAATATTAAATCAGGTGCTCAATTTTAAAAATAAACATAATATTATATTAAATGAGAAGATAACCAAATTAATTATTGAAAAGCCTACTATTTATTGTCTTTTGAATTTAAAGTGGAAGAGTTGTCTATCAGGTATTATTCTGCATGGAAGATTTAAAATTAAATTATAAATCCCCAACAGAGATTTTTATTTTTGAGGGAAACATGACAGAATCTTAACCAAGAAGCAGAATTCTGCAGTGGCAAAGATGTATGCTAGCTCTATATAATTCTGAAACAGTGAGAAAAATAGAGTGAGGAAAGAGTTAAGTATATTTTATGTTCATTCATTCTTTACTTTCACAAAATTAGCTTTGATAAATCTCTTTGAGATAATTATATATTACTTAAAACACTCAAAAGGAATGTTTTGGGTTAAGAAAACTTTTTCTATTTAAAATAAGTCCTATTTCATTTTTGTTTTCAGAAGAGAAACATTGAATATTCATATGTTTCTCATTCCGGATATTGTTCTCTTAAACAAGAAAGTTGTTTTTCATTATCCACATTCATACTTCTTTTGATTCTGTCTCTTTTATCCAACTTTCCTACAATTTACTTGGCAATAAAATGTTTTTTCATACTTTAGCAATATAGTTTTATTTTCAAATGAAATACTATTTAGCTGGAGAGATTGTTCAGTGGTTTAGAGCATGTACTGTTTTGGCAAATGATTGGATTTGGTTCCCAGCAGTTACATGAAGTTCATGATTGTGTATAACTCCAGCTCTAGGAGATCTGAAAACTTCTGGTCTCTTCAGGCAAGACATACATGATGATGGAAGTTACAAAATAATCCCACACTAGTTGAGATTTATCTATAATAATGGGTTAAATAATTAGAAGACACTAGCAGATCACTCTCCTAGATCACAGTCCTATATGAATGGGTAACAGGAACTGAGTCTAGCAGCCATAAGTGAGAGCTGGAAGCAAGAGAGCAAACACATGCTTTACAGCTGCATTTATGAGACCATGCCCAAAGGGACTGGTATTTTAAAAGCTATTGCCTGAAGGAGCTGAAGGAGCTTCCACAGCATCTCCCGTTTTGTTTAAGTAAGAGAGTTCTAAACCCAATACAAAACTGTATACACTAGAAACAGATATTAAGTATAAAATTAGAATTATAACCAGCATAAACAATATTAAGCAAGAAACATATCATAATGTTTTAACAAACATTCTACCCTAAGGAGTATAAGTCTTGTATTGGAAAAGGTTTGGAAGATCATAAGAGGAAAGTAAGTACTACTATCTAATCTTAAACCTCATAGAAGGCTTGAGAAGGAAGATAATATTACTTGAGAAGGAAGGAAGAGCAATCTAACAGATTCCAAAATGTGAAATAGATGACAGAGACAACTGACTGCCTGAGCAAACACCCAAATTCTCATTTGCAATGCTGAAGCAACCAACTTTGGCTAAGGTCTAGAGTAACTGACAGACAATTTTAAGAGGCAGAAAAATTTTCAAAACAAGATTTGACAGTCTTTTTTTTGTACCCTGCTTTCCAGTCTGGACATCTTGCACTTTGTCAGTGGTCGAGGCATGGGCAGTTCCTTGCCCAGAGGCCAGTTGTGCAAAGAAGAAAACAAATCCCAAGTGTTGTGTCTTTGGTGTGCAACTCTCTCTTGGGAATAGATCTGTGTGCCAGGAACAATAGTATCTCACATCAACAGAATCCTAAGTTATTTAAATGCCATGTATTTGAAGTGGTTGAAGGTTACTTATCTATGCAGAATACAATCTCTATGTATCTAAAGAAGCTAATCATTCAAACTAAAAGTATACCAAACATAATATCAGAATATTAAACACTGTTTAAGCAATTGTGCAGTAATGGAGGTCAATGACCACAAAATGTGAACAATGTATAAATATCTTGATTAGCAGTTGAAATATATAATGTAATATGATAAATATATCCTAAAATTGTATCAATATACAAATTATCTTAAACAGAGATAGAAACTTGCATGTATACAATATGACAAAATAACTTTACATAGGTGTATAAATATTGTAAACACAATTAACATTATTTATTATTAGTGTGAGTAAATTCTCACTAATCTACCTATTATCCCATTCAATTTTTCCTATTTTTTTTTATCTCTGGGGCTATGTAAATTCCACCCCAACCCCCTACCCTATATGAGTAATATTCAACCCCTAAATGGTGTTCCTGCTGTCATGGGGGTGATGATTTTTCTATGGGATCCTGTAAAAGTAAAATGATGGTTAAGTTTCAACATTGCTGTTTTATATAATTGCAAATGGTCTCTGAGTAATCTATAGGGTTATTTTGAAATTCTTATTTGGAGTTTGGGTCAGAACATTGTAAGAATGTGCACCATTTCTGCATTGGTACCCCAAAACCAGTCTCATAGTAGTGCTGTCAGCATCATGACATCCTATCAACCAGGTAGAGTAGTTGTAGTTTGGAAGCTTCAAAAATTATTGCAGGAAAGTCTATTGTACATTGTTTAAAACTTAAACATTATTTATATAGACATATGTTCAATGAAAGACACAATATAGACAAAATGGTCTTGGAGAAAAGTAAAATATTTCTTTAAAATTGAACTGCTTTCTGTCCCATACCAGATGACTCCTGACATGAGACTGAAATTTAAAGATTTTTTTAACAACATGCTTAGACTTAGGGAAGGATAACCAGTATTCAACTTCAAAGCCAGCTTTTTTTTAAAGTAGGGATATATACATATACAGATAATCAAAATTTACCATGCAGATAATACAGCATCATAAGTTAAATTTCTCTTTGATACTTGATTCTTCTAAATAGCTATCTTTTTATCTTTAAGCATCAAGATGTTCAAGGATACTTGACTCTTTGATGATAAGTATTTTCCTGTAAAGACAAGATCCAACCCCTGCCCCAACCTGTTGTCGGGGTTTCTGTTCTGCCTCATTTCTGTCCTCTCACCAGGTCCCATAACCATTTAGCCCCAAAGAAATCACAAACAGGTCTATATTAATGACAAACTGATTGGCACATTATCTCAGTCTTCTTATTAGCTCTTATAACTTATATTAGCCCATTATTCTTATTTATGTTATACACATGGCTTGGTACCTTTTTCAGTGGGGCATTTACATCTTCCTTCTTCTGTAGTTGGGACAGGACTAAGGAGGAATGGGCTTCCTCCTTCCCAGAATTCTCCTGCTCTCATTACCCTGACTCTACTTCCTATATGCTTGTCCCACCAACACTTCCTGCCTGGCTACTGGCCAATCAGTATTTATTTAAAACTTGATTGACAGAATAGACAATTGTCCTGCATCACTTCCCCCTTAAGAAAAAACAAACAAACAAACAAAAACAAAAAAAAACAAGAACATAGAACATCTATAGTCCATTTTTTATTTTGAATTGTTGGCATAGTTTTCCAGGCTACTTCCAGCTGCTTGGGGGCACTGATAATCTCATGGGGACCAAAAGAAAATTTAGAATTATGATCAAGTCCTGACTGGAGTATCCTGTAAGTCTTGATCATCTCAGGCAGCAGTTTTGAGTCTGCTCTGGATGTAGAATTCAGACATCTGGGAGATTTCTGGAGATTTCTCAGGTGGTCTTCCTTGATTAAACCTGATTTTTCTTAACTCAGAATGAATCCACAGCCTCTCATTTCCTGTGGAAACAAAAGCAAAATCTCTTCTCCAAAGTAACATACCTTATAACTTCAATTTTGAAGTCAATGTATTTTCAAAATACCTATCTTGGATTAATTCAGNTCTCATTTCCTGTGGAAACAAAAGCAAAATCTCTTCTCCAAAGTAACATACCTTATAACTTCAATTTTGAAGTCAATGTATTTTCAAAATACCTATCTTGGATTAATTCAGCAGCATTTATAAGCACATATCTTTTAGCAGCTGCTGCTCCTTCCTCAGCATTCAAACAATTCAAAGAGCATAATAACATACAGCATCAAGATTCTCTGTGTATTTTTCATCTTTAGTGGCTTTATTTTAACCTCATTTCTTTTACTTTTACTTTTACTTTTTGAGACAGGTTCTCTGTATATCTTTGGCTATCCTGGAAATCCCTCTGTAGATCAGGCTGTCTTTGAACTCACAAATATCCATCTGCCTCTGTCTCCCAAGTGCTGGGATTAAAGGTGTGTGCTACCACACCTTGAATTCACAGATTTCTGCCTGCCTCTATCTACCAAGTGTTGGGATTAAAGGTTTGTACTACCACACCCAATTATTATCTTTCATTTTTTTCTTATTTTAAGGACTTTAATCTTTAGCCTGCATACATTTTTAACACACTCTAAACCACTTAGAGGTTTTCTTTAGCTTTGACTCTCTCTTTACTGTATANTATATATATATATATCCTTTTTTTCTGACCACAGGAGTCTTTAACTTGCTAAGCAATATGTAGAGGATTAAACTATGGCTTTGGTGGCTGTATCCAGCCCATTCCTTAGCTTTCTGAAATTCCAGGCTCATGATAGAGGTACCTGCCAGAGTCATGTATATTGCCACAACTCTGTGGTGTTTCAAGGTCCTTGCCAGCAAGCAAGCAGCAACAGTGTGTCTATAAACAATACTCAAATGCTCTCTCTGTAGCTGGACCTCCTGCCTCAAAGAGTGAGAGATTGTACTGGCAGGACAGCCCAGAAAGCCAGCATTTTCAAACAGCACAACTTTTTTCCTGCTATCGCTGAAAACCAAAAAGCTTGCAGTCAGATTTTATCAACAACATTTAAGTGTTTCATGGCAGGACCTCTTAAAGAGCTGCAGGGTTTTGCAGCTAAAGCTGAGTCAGGAAGCCTTTTTAAAATGAGAGCACTTACTTCTAGCAAGCAGAGCAGATCCAAGAAATTTTTGCTATGATGAAGACATGCTTTATTCTTTTCTGTCTAGAATTACTTTCCAAGCCCTGTCAGGCTTTATGTAGTTGAAGTTGTCCACGTGGACACTATTATGTAGTCTTAAAAGATTTTCATATCACCTGTATGATTGTCATCTCTGTAGATGAGCCATCATTTTCTTTCTCAAGAGGTTTCTCTTTTTCAAACTAAATCTTTATTCATTATTATGTTAACTAAAGCTTTTCTTCTTCCATGGAAGCAAGAGTAAAACTCTTTCTCCAGCATAGCACATCTGGTTTCCATTGTGGGGTAAGCACATCCTTGAAATAGACTGGCTGATTTAATTCAGAAGACTTTTCTGTTATCCAATGTCTCTCTGCTGCTCATTCCTTCCTTATTAGGGTTAAGAAAATTTAAGGTTCATAAAGAATTATGCAATCTATTTCTGGGGTATTTTCCATCCCTTTCTCTATGTTTAGCTATATATAAAGATATAAACTATATCCTTTATAGTTTGATTTGATCTTTCTATAACTATCTGACCTGTAGGATTTTTGGGTATACCTGTAATATGCTTTATATTTTAATAAGCAAAAATATGTTTTATTTTCTTAGAAACATATGCTGGACCATTGTCTGTCTTTATTTATTCAAATATACCCATGAGGACCATAACTTCTAACAAATTTGTGATTACTGAATCAGCCAGCCTTTTCTGAGCTCAAGGCAGATGCCCATTGAAAAGCTGAATAAGATTCAATGGTATGGTGTACATATTTTAATTTTCCAATATATGTAAAGTGGAATACATCAATCTGCCAGATTTCAGTCCTTTGAGTGCCCTTTGGGTTGTTCCCTGCAGGTAAAGGTGTTTGGTTATAGAAAGAACAAATGGGACTTCTCTTTGTAAACTCCTTAGATTGTTGCCATGTAATAGAAAACTGTTCCTTTAAACTTTTGCTGTCGATACAATGTTTCTTATGAAATTTTGAGGAATTCAGCCCACTTCCATTCAATTTTGGTATTATCTTCAGCTAGAGGTCCTGGCAGACCCAAATGGGATTGAATGTGCATTATGATTATGGGGCAAAGCCTATTCTTAATTATATCTTGAACCTGTATGAACAATAAAGCCAATTCTATCTTTTTGGTATAAACTCAGCAGTTTCAATATGCAAGACAACTCCTTATCCATATTGCAAATCAGTAACTATATTGAAATGTACTTTAAAATTCCTTAATATCATGAGAATAGCATATACTTCTGCCTTTTGAACAGAAATATAAGGGCTTTGTTCCACCTTACTTAATTCTTCTGATTTGTAAATTGCCTTTGCTGATTTATTTTCATCAGTATAAAATGTACTGGCTTCAGTAATTGGTACTGTTGGACCCTGGAGTCCAATCACCGAGGAAGAGTCACTCCAAGAGACCACTCACACTGCAGCTGATGCAAAAGCAAGAGGCACTTTTATTCTGATGCCAGAATTCTTTAGGAGGTGAAGAACCTTGAAAAAACTATTACAGGCTTCTTTTTAAAGAGAAAAACCGCAGAACCACAAAACAAGGGAAGTGCAAAACAAAAGGGGAAGTTCAGAAGTCATTTATCAACTATTGTGACTAGCTTGTTTAATGGTCAGCTAACTATGATGGGTCATTGCTATGGCGATTGCTGGGCTGGCTGAACAAGGAGAAACACCTACAGGTCATCTGCAGGTCATTTTACCCAAGTTCCAGGACCCAAGTCTATTCAGGAAAAACTACAAAGGGGATGGAGTGAGGGCTCTAAGGTAGACCTAAGGTATTCTAGAGCAAAATCCATTAAAGCTACTTCTACAGGAAATCGTTTTACACAGATATCGTATGTGGAATGAATACCATTAACTGCTCACCCCTTACAGTTTGGTTTTTTTTTTCAGCTTTTCTCTCATTTTGTCGTCATTTTTAAGATGTCACATATGAATTGGGGAACTTTAGCACCAAAATCAAGTCTCTCATAGTCCATCTAGNTAGGTCTACCTTAGAGCCCTCACGCCATGCTTTTTTCCCTGGGGTTAAACTTCATCTAACTTTCAGAAATTGGAGAGCAAAAATTTTGCTTGTCACTGCACATCAATATAAAAAAGCTTATTTAACTTATCAAAACGTATTTATTGCCAAACTATGCTTTTTTTGTTAATTTTGTTCATATTTATCGGGATGACAAATCCATAGAATATATTCTTTTATGTTAAATTATGATCTTCATATTAATCTTAAAATTTTGTGACGTGTCTTTCCTTTTTTCCACAGTTTTAATATATTATTCTTCAACAACATTTTTGTAACTTTACACTTTTTTTGGTTATTTTATTTTAAAAAAATGAAAAATTAATTTAAAAAATGCAAAAAAGGGGGGGATGGAAAATTCCAGGGGAAAGTACTTAAAGCTTCTAGTGCATGCATGGGTGATTATCAGGTTCCCAGGTTCCAAGAGGAGGGCGGCAGATTAGCTGACATGGCCCAACCAGAGTCTTTCAGTACTTCATGTAAAATTTGGGGAAGAATCCAAGTAGTTATCTTTATAATGTTAAGTCTATCACTTTTGGGATAATTGCTATCAATTTCTCGCAAGAAATTAGCACAAGCCCTTTGCCATGGTTTATTGTCTTCCCATAATTTTTTTTAATTTCAACAGAAGTGAAAGAAACTATAATCTGCTGGATTGATGCCTGCTAGTTGATGGAGTCTCTATTTACCTTTTGTAATTTTATAACTAATTTACCTTTTATAATTAATTCAGAGACTTTTCCATACAAGTTTTTAATTTTTTGCTTGGTTTACATGGTAAAAATATCCATTCTAAGATAATATCCCTCTGCATTAAGATACTTGTAGGGGAAATTCTGGAAAGCAATATGACTAGAATAGAATTAATATTTAGATTCACTCTATCCACATGTGCCTCCTGTATTTTCTCTTCCACAAACATCAATTCTTTTTCTGCTTCAGCTGTTAATTCTCTGGGACTGTTTAAGTATTTGTCATCATCTAAGACTTTGTTTAAATAAACTATTGGATCAAGTGTTATCCTAAATGCTAGTCATGGACTGCAAATGTCTCCTAACACCTTTGAAAGTCTTTAAGAGTCCACAATTAGTCTTTCCATATTTGCGCCTTTTATGTTCTAATTTTCTGTAAACATATTTTATTACCTAGGTGTTATATGAGGCCACTTGTTTATTTCTTGGCTGCCCAGACTCTCAAAATAATTACACAGAAACTCTATTATTTAAATCACTGCTTGGTCCATTAACTCTAGCTTCTTATTTGTTAACTCTTACATCTTAATCTAACCCATCTCCATTAATCTGCACATCACCACAAGGTTATGGCCTACCAGCAAATTTCACTGTGTCTGTCTCCAGTGGCAGCTCCATGGTTTCTCTCTGACTTTGCCCTCTTTCTCCCAGCATTATGTTTGGTTTTCCCCACCTAGCTCTGCTCTCCCTCATCATAGGCGCAAAACACCTTCTTTATTAAACAGTGGTATTCACAGCATACAGAGGGAAATCCTACATCACCTATGTAATTGGCAGATTCTTTTCTTTGTATATTTTCAGGAGCAATTTGTAATCCCCATTTAGGAATTTTTTTCTTCTTCAAACATTCTTCGTAAAATGTGTGCATTTGAGTCAGATTAAAAGTCATCCATGCAATAGTAAATTATAGAGTTAGGAAATTGCTTGCATATAATTTCCAATGGTTGATTTCCAAAGTATTGACACAACATGGGACTATTAAGCAGTCCCTGTGGGAGGATGGTCCACTGGTATCTCCTGGTAGACTGATAGTTATTATAAGTAGGCTCTAGAAAGCAAATTTTTCTCTATCCTTTTCTTGTAAAGGTTTAGTGAAGAAATAATCCTTTAAATTAATAACTATAAGAGGCCATCCTTTTGGTAATAGAGAGGGCAGAAGAATTCCAGATTGTAGAGGGTCCATTGGTCAAATAACTTTGTTGATAGCTCTTAGATCTGTCACCATTATGCATTTTCCAGATTTTTTATTAACCACAAATACAGGAGAATTCCAAGGGATGGTTGATTCTTCAGTATGATGAGCTTCTAGTTGCTTCTATACCAGCTGACTTAAAGCCTGCAGTTTGTCTTCTGTTAAAAGCCATTGTTTAACCCATGTGGGTTTCTCAGTTAACCATTTTAAAAGCAAGGCAATTAGTACCTCTGAAGGCTTGCTAGTTGATCTATGTTCTTGTACAAATTGAATGGCTAGTGATCTTTGTTTATAATATCTCATAGTATCCTTCTTAGAAACATGAGTTTTGGAGACTGCAGGAATGTTAACCTGAGTATTCATTCTATTGCTGCAATAGGTCACAGCCCCTTTAATTTGCTGCAATATTAGCTACATATAACCTCAGCCATTTTTTTCTGTCCTTCTGGCACTATGCATTCAACCAATATCATGCTTTGTTCCACTTGAGATAGGGTTACAATTCCTAGGAATTGATTATCTTCCCCTTGAAGTAGCCAATCTGAATGCCAAGGTTCTGAATAATCATACTCATGTTTGCACCTTTGTCTAGTAATCCCTCAATAACAATGTCATTTATATTCACTATTAGCTTTGGTCTTTCTTTGATCATTATAGAAGTCTGCAAAATATACATTTCCTTTTTCCTACTGATTCATCCTTCTTGTCTATTTCACCATCCAGAACAGTATGGGTTTTTACAGTAGGTACTAGATAGCTGAATTTTCCTGGTTAGATATGTTCTCCACACTGACTTTGAATAACTGGACCTTGTTTGACACTGGCACCTGTGAGAGGCCCCACAAAAAGTTTTTCAGTGGTATCAGGTTTCCTTGCCTGTCTTTTCCACACCTCCTACATAAAACAGAAGACTAATTTCTTCTATTGTTGCCATTCCTGGAGGAGAC
Source organism: Bramus lutescens (assembly GCA_001685075.1). Taxonomy (NCBI): domain Eukaryota; kingdom Metazoa; phylum Chordata; class Mammalia; order Rodentia; family Cricetidae; genus Bramus; species Bramus lutescens. The sequence goes on along the minus strand of LOEQ01005769.1, from coordinate 35,151 downwards.
ATTTTTCCCAGAAATTCGCTTTATACAGTCCTTTCTCAGATGTTCTGTTCTACCATAATTAAAACATTTGGCATTTTGGTGTCACAGCATGCCATTAGAAATTGTTTCTCCTACCCTTGCCTCAGTACTATAGTTAAATGTTTCAATATTTATTGTATGCAAGGTCCATTAATCAGCAACCGCTGATCTGACCTGCAAAGGCCCAAGGATCTATTTACATTCTAAGTTGAAAGCCAAAGATTCAATAAGTACATGTCTAGCTTCAGGTTCTGTCACTCCTACTTGTACAGCCTTAGTCAATATTTGTAAGAAGTCACTAAAGAATTCTCTCTGGCCCTGTTTAACTCTGGTATATTATTCAATTCTCTTTCTTAGTTCCTAAATCCTGTCACAAGCATTTAAAAATACATAGGGACAAGGTGCATTCCTTACAGCAAACCCGTTCCTGAGGATTGGAGTAATGACCCAAGCCAAGAATTTGATCTTAAAAAGTCTCAAATTCTTTTGCTTTTCCCCGTTGCTCTAAAATTTGTGCCTCTTCTCTCCAATAACACTTACAACACAGCTGAGGTTCATCTTCTAGGACTGCGAAGATTACTTGAAACCAATTGTGTGGGGTAGCATTAGTGCTTGAAGACCATATTTTTACCATTTCCCTGATAAATGGTGAATTTAGCCCATAAGAAACTACTGATAGCTTTGTTTCTTTTAAATCACTTGCAAGTATTGGTTCCCATGCATCTTCTTTTACTACCTTAGGGTACTCTGTGTTGGACGATCTTTCTAAGGACATTACCAGATGTGCAGTTGAAACTCTGAGTAAGTCATCTCGGGGTCTGGCATGTACTGAAGAGGTTAAATCCTGTTCTTGTACCTTCTGTCCCTGCTCATCAATTTCAATAAATTCCTCAATCTTTTCAATTCTTTTTACTACTGACTTTTTTAAAGTGTGAATTTCCTGCCCTGTGTTCTGTTTTAATGTCCTCACTGAGGATTCCAAGGTATGAAACTTGTTTAGTAAAGATAATGTCTCATCCTTGGACATAATTTTGATTGTGGGCATATTACCTTCCTGGAGAGATATCTTATCCATTACTTTATCATAAATTTCAACAGATTTTGATAGTTATATTCAACAGCACAAATTCTTTCACATTGTTTTTTCAAATTGATGCTTTCCATGCTATCTCTCTCTATAGAATTGACCCATTTATAATGATATAATATTGAAAACAATACTAATTCCTAGAATCAAATAAAGGGATGTAGAAGGAAAATTACATACATAATGCTTTCAGAACACCCTCAATAGTATAAGCAAACTAAGTATTGAACTCCTGAATGTTATCAGTCATTTTTTGCAGTTTTTTGGATCTACCTGTTGTAAGGCAATTACAGTGAATTAGAGTAGGTGTTATAATCATTACAGGCCAGCAGGTGTTGCAGTTGCAACCATGCTGTCAAAAGACGCTAGCAGCAGTGTACTGCACGTGTTGCTTCTATAGGTCCTAAAAATTATGCTTTCTTTAACAAATTAAGAGCAGTTATTAAGATGATCAAATACTTCTGAGGGGTATGGCCCAGGATAAAGAAAAAAACACAAAGTTCTCTATCAGTGCAAGTAGGGCACTGTGTGTACCATGGGGATTGCAGGCAGCAGTGTGTGGGCTGACATATAAGCCACAGAGAGGTAGTGCTGAGCAGCAGCCTGCTGNNTAAAGGTCGGCTGGAGCTGTGGCTGGGAGAGTCAGTGCTCAATGTGCCACTCGGATGGTGGACTAATCCCAAAAAGTGTGGACTGGTCCCCACATTCAGGCAGCAGATGATCACAGAAGTTACAAAATCATCCCACACTTATTCAGATTTACATATAATAAAGGGTTATTTAATTAGGGGAGACACACAGATCACTGTCCTAGACCACAATCCTCTACATAAATAGAAAACTAGAACTGAGTCTAATAACCAGAAGAAAGAGCCAGAAGCAAGCAAGCAAGCACATGATTTATATCTGCATTTATAATATAAGATGCCAGTCCCAAGTGGACTGGTATCATAAAAGTTATTGAATGAAGGAGCTGTAGGAGCTCCCACAGCACATACCTGTGTATGAACACAGAAACAACCCACATACACAATCTATAAACCTTTAAAATAAAATTTCATCCCTAAATTTGATATTTAAAATGCATGAAAAGATAGCAGCATACAGGAGTTAAGAATAGAGACCAGAGACTCTGTGTTATAATTTTATTTGTCCTGTCTCAGCTCTTAATGGGAAGTCCATGAAAATTTGGCAGTCTTCTTTAGAAAATAGTGAACTGCAATGTCTGATGCAGTTGACTATCTGGATTCCATTTAACTGAAATATCTGTTAAATATTCATTGAGGTTTCCAAATTTCAGGCATGAAATATTTTAGAATAAAAAAGGAGAAATAATAATGAGTTTTTGTCTGAATTGTGTTAAATATATTTGAAAGAACTCCACAAAGAAGCTTCTGTAATGCAAAGGACACTATCATTAAGACACAAAGGCAGCCTACTGAATGGGAAAAGATCTTCACCAACCCCACATCAGATAAAGGCCTGGTCTCCAAAATATATAAAGAACTCAAGAAAGTAGACATTAAAACTCTACTTAACCTAATTTAAAAATGGGGTACTGAACTGAACAGAGAATTCTCAACAGAAGAATGTCAGATGACCAAAAGACACTTAAGGTCATGCACAATCTCCTTAGTGATCAGGGAAATGCAAATCAAAACAGGTTTGAGATGCCATCTTACACCTGTCAAAATAGTTAAAATCAAAAACACCAATGATAGCCTATGCTGGAGAAGATGTGGAGTAAAGGGAACACTCATCCATTTTTGGTGGGAATGCAAACTTGTGCAACAACTTTGGAAAGCAATGTGGCTGTTTCTCAGGGCATTTTGCATGCAAATGGATGGAAATAGAAAACACTTCAATGAGTAAGATAACACAGACCCCAAAAGAGGAATATGGTATGTACTTACTCATAAGTGTGTCCTAGCCAACATGTTGAGCCTATAATTCTTGATCCTAGAGAAGCTAAATAAGAAGGTGAACCCAAAGAAAAACATATATTTAT